>JNEK01002881.1:0-55174 GCA_000697295.1 Mucor indicus B7402
TTGTTTTTTTGCCATTGAACTGGCGATTAAAAATAAACTTGCATAACTTACTGTCCACATTTGTTAACAATCCTATCCACATCGTTACCACTCAGAAGCTTTAAAATATAAATAAGATTTAAATGAATTGAAAAATTATATATATGAGCTTCTTTCCTTGGTTAAACAGTTTTTTTAGATGATCATGTTTCATCTACAGAGACCAAAGGGGATGAAGAATATGTTTCTCATGAAGAAAAAATGCCAGACGTAGGAGCTGCTGATGGCGAGAGCAAGAATGAAGAAGATGCAAGAGATAACGCTGGAAATGAAGCTGAAATGGATACTACGTCGAACAAGAGCGATAATATAAAAAGTAAGGAAGTACCACGGTTTAACCATATAATAACAATATTCTTTAAAAAAATAAACAACTGCTAATCTCTATTAGAAGTGGAACCACAAAACAATAAGGAGATAATGCTTATCCGAGTTGAAGACATTCTACATTCCATTTATAACTCAATCAACAACTATTCAACTCAACAGGAAGTAGCTGACGCATTAAGTATATTAGAAGAAGCTCATGACAAGATCGCGAACCCTGAAGTTGATATACATTTGTTGAAAGAGCCTTCCACTAACTTAAACAGAAAAGGAAGAAAATCGAAGAAAGGTGTAAAAAGCGGCACTGAAAGATTGAGGATATGCAAAGAAATATTCGAAGATAAACAAAAAAAGGATATAAAGCAAAAAGAAAAAGACGAAAAACAAAAACAAGAGCTCGAAAAAAAGAAACGACAGTTAGAGATTGAAGAACGACATGTAGCACTTGAACAGAAAAAACGAAAAATCACATTGTTGTTTAAAGATGATAAAGGTAGCCTGTTCACTGCAAAAGACAAAACACTAGAGACACCTGAAATAAAAGAAGAAAATCCATTATATGACAGGTTAGTGTAATTTAAGCATACATATAGGTTTTTGCTTCTAACTTGTCTCGCTTCGTCGAATATTTAGACTTACTGTATACACCAACTCGAAGAAGGACAATGTCTTTCAATACGTAGATGTTCAGCCTTTGTCTGCTATTTCTGCCATTTACAGCGTTGGTTCCGATGGTAATTGTGGATTTCGAGCTGTGAGCCATGACGTCTATGAAGACCAAAAACATTGGATGAAGGTAAAAAAAGACATGCTGGAGACTTATAGAAGATACAGAGGCACCCTTTACAAAGCTGAGAATACGGATGCGGTTATTGAGTATGAAGACAAAAGAATGATCAATCGACTAGAATCAATAGCATCTCCCTGTGGCCCGAACTTATGGTTTTCAACATTTGCATGCCCTCAAATTGTAGCAGATACTTACCAGAGACCTGTAACTGTGTATTGCTATGTACTCACAGGTAAAATGAAGGTTCTTTATGAATCTCAAATTTACTTTCCCTTAATCAATGTGAAACTTGAAGACATCGATCGACCCATTACAATCCTTCTGGCGTTTTCTCATTTTTACTACATCGAGCTTAGTCGCACTCCTAAAGGACGTATGAAAACCTTCAACAAGCCCCATCTTAATGTTGATCACGAAAGATTAAGGAAGATGTATCCTATTTTATGCAGTAGCACCGATTATTCGGTTTTGTTTTAAATTATGCACCTTCTCAAAAGCTAATAAAAATAGAAGTATCTTCCCTCTCCCCAAAAATTTACACGACCCGAACCTGATTTACGCCCGGACAATTTCAGAGATTGTGTAAATCGATCGTGTACCAAGAATTGGCCTAAGTTTATTATGGAAGTCTCATAGAAACGATTGCACTCACGACTTCTCAGATATTTACAGGACGTCATAGTGGTTTTTAACGTCTTTTTTCTTCTTGGTGTCTTTTTTTCCATCAATATATAACAAAGAAAAACAATAGCAGAAATATAACCAACTATTTATGAAGTATTTGCTGATCCTAAAATAGGACCCAAAGGAACATGCTTCATGAGTATCCTCATTCAAAAAGAATGGTGTCCCTCTCCCCTCCTCCCAAAAAAAAATCTGTCTAAACGCCAAGCAGCATGATATCCGACCCCGAAAAAAATATGGTGTCCCAAAAAAAAAATTAAGCTGTGAAAATATGGTGTCCGTATAATTAGCCTTCGTAAATGGGAATTATTTTTTTTCGAGTGCTGATTGGTGTAAACTTTTACTTAAGGTAGGAGGTGTAAGGAAAATTGAAAAAAAAAACGCGGTTTCTTTTCTTTGTTCATAAACATTTGAAGTATGGTCTGCATTCGTTCCGCATCACCAATGGGTTCCTCGCAAAGTATGGTCTGCATGCGTTCCGCATCATATGGGTAAGCTTCTCGAGTTAGTCGATCTGATGAACAGATTTTTTTTTTTTTTTTCTTTGTTCATAAACATTGGAAGTATGGTCTGCATTCGTTCCGCATCACCAATGGGATCCTCACAAAGTATGGTCTGCATTCGTCTCCAATCATATTTGAATTTAAACGTGATTCTCCTTGTTTCAACAGCTTGGCTGTAGAGCTGTTTGTCGTAATCAACAATATTTCAAGATTCTTACTATCAAGAAATCCCAGGTTTTCTGGCATTGATTCTTTGTCTAATAAACTATCGTTTCTTTTTGGATATCGTATCCTGTTTTGCTTTCATTACCTTTTGATTCAGTTTATCGAATTATTGGCTTTTTAAACAAAAAGGAGGTTGAAGGCACTTCGCTTTCATAATCCTATATGGTCATAACAACTAATTCAAGGTATCATAGTTAAAAGACAAGAGCAAGTTTATCCTGTCTGTTATTAAGCTAACCTGACTCCAAGTATGTACGGATGCTGAAACTTGTGAACCCTCCTTGCAGCAACGAAATGGAGTACTTGAAAGCGCCTATGCCCTTGTTTCGAGGAGTTTCATTGGAGTACTGTTGAATAGAATTTTAGTTGGGCAGATACACAAATATCTCGAATAGGATGGTTAATTTGGCCCACAAACTGGAAACCTTTAAAAAGATCAGGAATAGACGCTGTTTGTGCCTAGCTCATCAATAGTTCTGCCCGGTGCTGTTGATAAAATTGACTACGTTGGAGGTACAGCTTTCTTGCTACAACTTTATGCTGGCACTGATGTCCTCGAAGCTAGACGATGCGCCCAATTTGAGCAGCCTTATGTTTGTTATCAAAGGTTTCCTTTGATTTGAAAATTTTGGAAATACTGACAGTAATGACTTATACATCATTTCTTCTACTATGTTTTATGAAGTATCTGTACACCATTTTATTTTTTTATGGATACTAAATTATATCCATTACTTCTTAGATTTTTCAACGACTACCGGGCTGTCACAAGTCTTTCTCATCCACTCAGTTTTGTCTTCCAATACTTCTCCCTTGAGTGCTTGGAACAATTTTTTTTTGGTTTCCTCAATCACAGTCTGCCACAAAAAAACATATAACATTAGAGACTGAATCAGAAAAAAAAAATCGATAAATACTTACTTTTACCTCGTCTAACCTCTGCATAATGGTTGGGATCAGCATAATATCGTTTATGTTCCCCCGACAAACATGGAATTCACTCAGCTCAATCATTCGGTACACCCCATTATAGGCAAGATCCATCTTATATGCTGTAATTTTTACACCTATTTTATCTATGTAAATAATACATATCTCAATAAATCTGGAATCTATAAAAATTTACCCTCCACAAGTAATCCAGGAACTTCTGGATTTTTGACCTTATACTGTAGCAATTTTTCAAGGGCCAACTTCATTTCCTTGCCTAACTTTATTAGGTCTTTCTCCAGATTCCCGTTACTGTAATTTCCCTGTTTTTTCACCTCAACAACAAATAATTCAAAATTTATGGTTGAAAGAGGATCAGCATATAACGCTAGATCGGGGATCATAACCTTGCCATCACTGTTGTTTGCTTTCATTCTGTATGTTATCCTATTATTAAACTTAGAAAATAAAACTTAATACGCCAAATTTGCTTTAACACTGACCATTCATGCTTTGTATCTTTGCATTGTGATACAGTAGTCGCGCCATATAGTGACTAGCTTTTTTTCAGGTACTTCTCAGCACTAAATAGGATTTTAGCACTATATAACGTAGCCTTATATAACGCGGGTACTGTATTAGTTTGCTCGCCGTAAAGGCTTTTACCAGAGTCTGGGCAGACAAACACATAACATTATTCAACGCTTTAAAGGAGAATATGCAAAGTAATACGCTGTTACACTATCCAGATATCGATCGCGAACTCTATGTCGCTATCGACACATCCAAGTATGCAGTTGGAGGAGTGCTGTACTAAAAAGACGATCAAGGTTAGGGCAAATTCATTTCATTCATGTCTTCGACAATGGATCATTCACAAAGAAATTGGGGGGCACTTCCAAAGGAAAACTATATGCACTAATACTTGTCTTGCGTAAGTTTTGTACCTATTTATGGGGTCATCATTGTACAGTATATATAGACCAACAAGCGCTTATTTACCTCCATGCACAAAATCGATCCAACGCCATGATGATTGGATGGCTCGAAACCTTGCTTAATTATGAAATGCATGGTTGTTCACTTTCCCGGACTCTGAATAAATTACCAGATGCATCAAGTCGTTTGCATCCACCCATTGAAGAGGACAAAATTCTAAAAACAGAGCATTGGTTAAAAGAAAACTATATATCAAAAATAGAAAAACAAGGACAATACTTGGGACACGTCGCATAGTATGTGTAAAATAAGAGTAAAAGAAAAAGCTTAATCATAAACGCTGTTCCTATTTATAAATAATAAAGAAAATGTTGTCAGTCTGTCGACTTGCTTATGGTTCTTTGTTCTATGACTATGTCAATAAATAAGGTTCATTGTCTCAAGAACAGCTAGATATATTATACAAAGAATGCATTTAATGTTCAGTAAAGATTCAACAGAAGTCCGTGTGTAATAAATGTGTGCATTTTTATCTGATTTTGTTGTTCCTTGATTTTTAGGACAAGACTTGGGACATTTGCCGTTTGTACTGGACGTGTGCAAATAGTATGTAAGATCATGTACTGACTGCGTAAAATCGTCTTTAACTAATAAAGGAGAAGAAGCGTCTCGTTTCAAAATAAAGACTGTTGATCTATCCAGAAAAGTACTTAAATTCGAACAGTAACTATTCTTGATTACAAGTATTTCCTTTATTTACTTATTCCTAAAAATATACGATCCTCACTAGCATTTTATTAGTCCCGGTCATTCATATATTCTTGACTTGAATGATGAGGTTTGGAAGCAATATTTTTCAAGTGAAGAGATGTCTGAATTTCAATCTCATAAAGACAACGCTCTATTAGAGTCCCTTCCCGAGGAGATTTACATATGACGCATATAAATATATTGAAGCTGATCCTATGGAGGATCTACATTTTTTTCAAAAACTAAGTTAAGAAACTGTAGTTAATTTCAAATAAACTTTATCATATCTATACATGGAATGTAAATGTAGTTTCCTTAATTTGAACAAAAAAGTTTCGAGAAAATAGCAACCTAAAAAGATATAGTGACATTGGAAAATTTAGCTTTCCTTTTATGTTTGTCGAAAAAAGAAACCAACAGCGTCTGAATTTAAAGTGTAAAAACGAAATGCCTATTTGGAATAAAGTAGTGGCTCTTCATATTTTATTTTACAATGAGTACAATGTTAGACTTGAAGACTCAAAAATACGATCGTCAGTTAAGGTAACGCTGTCTCAGGTCTCCCGGATTACTATTTATTCTAAAAAAAAAAAAAAAAAAAACGATTAGACTTTGGGCAACAAGTGGTCAAGAGGCTTTAGAGCAAGCAGACATCTGCTTACTTAATGTCAATTCGACCGGCTGCGAAATTCTAAAGAATCTTGTTTTACCAGGTATAGTTAATAAAAGCGTGACACGCTGTTATTTCTTCTAAGTTGTTCTTGAATGTCTAGGTGTTGGAAAGGTTACCGTAGTAGATGCTAACGTTGTCACAAAAGAAGACATTAAAAGTAATTTCTTTTTGGATCCAGAAAGTATTGGAAAATCAAAGGCAAGCTCTGCAGCAGAACTGCTTCAGGAATTAAATGAAGATGTCATTGTTAAATTTGTTGAAAAGGTATGTTATTCATTATCAAGAGCCACGTATTTTGCTTACATAATATACGTAGAATCCAGTTGATCTCATTGAAAGCGAACCAGATTTTTTCGGTAGTTTTACATTGATCATTGCTGTCAATATTCCAGACTATTATGTATCCAAACTTTCACGTTTATGCTACGAAACAGAAAAAGTTTTACTTCAAGTAAAAAGCAAAGGCCTTGTTGGATATTTTGCTGTACAGGCTCCTGAGCATACAAGTAAACAAGGATTATACAAACGTGACTGAGGATTAAAATTAACATGCAGTTTTTAGTTATAGAGTCTCATCCTGAAAATGTTTCGGATTTGCGATTGGCAACACCTTTTCAACAGTTGCTAGACTACGTGTCTACTATAGATTTGGATGCCTTAGACCAAACGGATCACGGCCACGTGCCATTCGTAGTCATTATTCTCAAATATGTTGAGTCTTGGAAAGCTGATCAGGAGGGAAAATTACCTCAATCCTATCAAAAAAGACAGGAGTTGATAAAGAAAATTAGAGCTGGTATGAGAACCCCTGACGAAGAGAATTTCGAGGAAGCTATTTCAAACGTTTGGAGGCTGGCTAACACAAATAAGGTACAACAGTTAAGTAGAGAGCATCATTTCCATCAATTCTAATTACTTTTTTAATAGATTTCTCCTGAAGTTCACCGCATCTTTGAAGATCCTTCATGCGTATCTGCGGATGGCAATGTAAGTGAGGCAATAATTGATATATAAGGAAATAACAATATCTAACTTTTGGCACAAGTCGCCCTCTTTCTGGATATTAGCTAGAGCCGTTCGCGAGTTTGTTAAAAACGAAGGCGATGGACAACTTCCTTTGTCAGGTAAGCTTCCTGATATGAAATCAGACACGTTAGGATATATTAGTTTGCAAAATGTGTAAGTCTTTTTTTTTTTTTTTTTTGCAACCTTTCATTTTGGTTAATCTCCCTTTCTATGCAGGTATCGAGAAAAATCTTTATCTGACCTCAATGCTGTTAAGAGCAGAGTCAAGAACATATTAAAAGATTCCAGCATTACTATACCCGATGAAACGATCGAACTTTTTTGCAAAAATGCGGCTAACGTTCAAGTAATTCAATATAAGCTGTTGGGCGAAAACCATTTATCCGCTGAAAAACTGGGTAAACAAACAAAAACAATGTACATTTTCGGTGAAAGTAACATATTTTATGTAGCTAATTTCTTGAAGAACGAAGAAAACTTTGTTTACTATTTTACTTTTAAGGCCGCTGATAAATTTGAGGCAGAGTATGGCCACTTGCCAGGTAAACAAGACTGACTAAAAATAATAGTAATATAAACCAGACTAATTGGAATTTTAGCTTCTGAAAGTGACCTTGAGCAACTGAAACAGCAAGTAGAAGCATTAATGATAGAGTTGGGTATCAGTTCTGAAGATGCTACTGAATTAATGAAGAGTGACACATTTGACAAGGTGATTTTGAACTAGTAAGTTATAGTTTGACAAATTGGTGACTAAAACGCAATCACTTACACCGCATTTATAATAGTGTTCGCTTTAATAATTTAGAAACACCCAATTTGGCGGCATTATTGGGAGGTTTAGCAGCTCAAGAAGTCATCAAGTTAGTCACTCACCAGTATATACCCATCAATAATACTTGCGTGTTTAACGGAATTACCTCCACTAGCAATGTATATGAAGTATAGCTTTGTACTTTTTTGAATGAATTAAAGCTTTATATTATTTGCATATTTCAAAAATGGATAAATAATGAAAGTTGATGCTTATGTATAATGATTCTAGTAATACAGAAAAGATATCTATTTGATAATCAACTTTTTTTTTTTCTTAAGCTGATGAAGTCTTTTCCATACGAGCAGCAACACAAGCAGTAAGAGCAGCACCTACACCACTACCATCTTTAGCAAGGCCAAGGCGAACACTCTTACGAACTTCAGCAACTTCAGGAAGTAGCTCCTCAAGGGCTTCATAAATTCTGTCTTCAAAAGAAGGATAAAATTCATAAAGTGAGCCGTCAATACCAATATCGCAACCTTCTGTAGCGGCACCCGTATGTAATACGATAGCTGCAATTGATGCAGCAGCAAGGCGAGCGGCACGTTTACCTACAAGTTCACAAATCTTTTTTATAAATCCAGCTTCAACTGTAGTAACATCATGTAAGCTAAGATTTGTATCCAAAATGTCTTTGGTTTCTTTAAAATCCTTGGAGTTGTCTGCTTCAATATCGGACATAAAAGCTGTTTCAAAAGACCAATGTCTTGAGATTTCCTTGGACCAAGCAAAAGACGTGTTTTCTTCGCGTTTCAGCAACAACTCGCGATCAATCATATCAGTCAAGACGTTACGCGTAATTTCCCCAAGGTACATACCAGAAATCATCTTTTCGTAAATTTGGAAATGAGGGTTGATTGATTCACGGTCAAGCTTGTTATCAAAGCGGGTGAGGGGAAGAATTCTGCGCTCGTTATCAAAGGCACCAAATTCCATGTTGATAATCATCTCATCAGAGGTTGTCTTTCCACCCTTCCATTTTTTAATGTTTTCCATTTTTTCAATATAGGCGCCGTTTGAGCCGGTACCCAAGATAAGACCAGCTAATGTCGCGGGTTTATTGTAAGCATTTGACAGGAGTGTTCCAACAGTGTCGTTGACAAGAGCAGAAACTTTGACAGGCACGTGTTTTCTCAAAAGAGCATCTTGTAATAGTAAGACAGGATCTCTGCCGACTGCGCCAGTACAACAGAAACCTTTTGTCCAAGTAGAAAGGGTACCTCGATTAATCTACAGTGACTTCTTGAGTTTTTCTTTCTTTTTTTTGAAACAAATTTATTTAGTTTTACCTTAGTTTGAAGTACAGGGAAAGAGAATGTATAGCCTAAATTAAGTTCAATTTCTTGACCTTCGAGACCTTGTTCAGTTAAGAATGTGTCGATACATTCAGCAATATAATCTAATCATTTTCTGTTAATTGCGGAGTTCCATTGATAGGTTTCATAAATGGGGAGGGGATGATGTCTGTCTATCTTGTGTTGAGAAAAATGAACTTACCACATAAGTTACGCATGGGACCCGTTTTAAGCTGGTCAGATACCCTAGATTTAGTAGACACTGTCTTGTACTTGCCAGCACCTTCAAGAGTAACAAGTACAACTCTCAAGTTGGTACCACCCAAATCGAGAGCAAGGAAGTGACCCTCTTCCTTACCTTAAGTTTTATTTTAATAACTTATTTACAAAGCTGTTTCCTTTTAAATAATTACCTGTCAAACGACCTTCAACATAAGAAGGAATCATAGCAACAGTAGAGCCTTCTTTTTCTAAGCCTTTTTTCATTTCAAGAATAAAATGGTCACGAATTCTAGTGAGATATTCTTTATCAATAGTAAATTGATCGATGATGTCATTCATATAGGCCTGTTGCTCGGGTGAGCCGCCAAGTTCTTTGACTTCAACTGCCTTAACTTTAGTTGCCATTTTTTGTTTATCGCGAAAATTTAAGAAAAAAAAAAAAAAGGAAAGAAAAAGATTTTCATGCGGCGAGGTTTTTGTACTGACGAAATGCCAAAAAAATTTGAAACACAGTGGTGATTAGATTTTGATAAGTAAATCTATCAATTCAAAAGAAACTGGAAACTTTGACAAATAATTTAATAATTCTCACACATGTCACTATTATCTCGTCTCTTCTAAGCCATTTGTCAATGCTTGGTCATTCACTCTTCTCAGTCACCGGAAAGTCACGTGAAAATCGCGACACACGTAGAAAAAAATCTTGAGACGTGTTTTTGTTTTAAGTTTCAGCTTCCCCTAAAAAAATATATTTTTCACTTGTCATTCACGATGTCAAAGCGGCCCAGAGATGAAGGATCCATAAATTCAATAAGGGCTATTCTTGGCGACATTCCTAACGAAACTATAGAAGTCTTGCTACATAGATCTAACAACAATGTTGAAGCTGCTATTAATCTTTACTTTACAGATCCTCCTGCGCAGCCAACATCGATGAGACAATCAGCTGTACAACAACAAACAATAGTAAACGATAACTCCCTTTCAAGTAATAGAGAAACTAGCCATTCATCGTCATATGGTATTAGATATTATATTGGTGATATTGTGGTATCAGGTGCTTTATACTAAATACGACTTCTCTCAAATCTGTTTACTTACCTATTTTCACAGGCTGGTCTTTGATCAAGAACGTAGGTGCAATAAGAGAAGGGCAGTCTATCACCATTGTACGAGATAAAGTAGCTGGAAAAAATGCACATAAAATAGTTCGTTTTTCAGTCGATGGCAGAGAAGTGGGCCGCCTACCTAAAGATGTTGCTAACTATATGTCGACTTTACTTGATCAAGAGCTTTGTCAATTTGAAGGCACAGTAGTTTATGCGCCTCATATCTTGCAAGTCGGCGACGATGTAATTTTGTCAATCAAATGCTACCTCTTGCCAGCAGCGTTACATACAGCATCATTCTTGTCAAACAGCATACCTTCATCAAAACGGAAAACAGTAAATGGGAAGATTCAGTATGACATGCCTGTCTTAAAAAAGCTAGCATTACTACAGATGTTTAAAAACTTGGGACTTACTCCCACACGATCGGCAATGCAAAGTTTGGATAACATTGACAACTCATTGGATAGGGTTATACAATCTATCACATCCAAGGACGGCGACCCGATAATTGATGATGAACCAGCACCCGAAGGCATGGATATGGAAGAGGAGAATAAAAAAGAGGTCACAGACGATCAGTTAAATACGATTTATGAAAAGGCACAAGTTTTTGATTCACAAATTAAGCCTATGGATCCACCTAATACAATTAAGCTTGAACTAAAAGAATACCAAAAAAGAGCTTTAGCTTGGATGACTGCGAAAGAAGCAAACAGTTATAATGATGGAGACATTGATATGCGCTCTATGCATCCTCTATGGGAAGAGTACTGTTTTCCTGGCGAGTTCTCGGATGAACATAAATTCTTCTATTTTAACCCTTATAGCGGTAAAACATAATACTTGCTTGAAACCCATCAATTCACTTACGCTACATATTTCAGGTGAACTTAGTTTGGAGTTTCCAGAAGCAAATAAACAGGAGTCTGGTGGTATATTGGCAGACGGTAATCATGCGTTTTATATATAACTTTTTTTTTTTTTTGCTAATCATAACTGTGTAGAAATGGGTCTTGGTAAAACAATTGAAGTTTTGTCATTAATTCACTCCAATCGATATAAAGTGGATGCATCATTATCTCCCCCTCTTCATACTAATCAATCACCCACGACCTTAATTGTGTGCCCTATGTCACTATTAGCACAATGGCGTGATGAAATTTTGCGAGCTTCTGAGCCAAACTCAATTAAAGTTGAGCTATTCTATGGCGATGAAAGATCCAAGACCTCAACTAACAGCTTATGCAAATGGGATGGGACAGCACCTGATGTCCTGATAACAACATATGGTGTGGCGATGTCAGACTGGTCAAAAACGCAGGATTCTTATGGACGAGAAAATTCACCTTTGTTTGAAACTGAATTCTGGCGGTTAGTGTTGGATGAAGCACATCAAATCAAGAACAGACTTAGCAAAACATCCCTTGCTTGTAAAGATATAAAGGCAAAACGACGATGGGCAGTAACAGGCACACCAATTCAGAATAAGCTCGATGATTTGTATTCTCTTGTACGATTCCTGCACCATGAACCATGGGCCAATCACACCTTCTGGAAAACTTTTATCACAGTGCCTTTTGAAAAGAAAGACCAACGAGCCTTGTCGGCCGTACAAAATGTATTAGAGCCTATTGTGTTGCGCAGAACGAAAGCTATGCGTGATCATAATGGGGAACTGATGGTACCTTTGCCTCCAAAAACCGTTAATATTGAATACCTCTCATTCTCCAGAGAAGAACAAGATATTTATGACGCAATCTATAATGACTCTCAAATCAAATTCTCTTATTTTCGACAAGCTGGAAAAATCGGCAAAAATTATGCATCCATCTTTCAGCTCTTAACGCGCTTAAGACAAATTTGCTGTCACCCACACCTCGCTATTCAATCAAAAGATTCTCAGAAACATGAAATCCATAGCGGCAGCGGTAGAGTAATGACTCTGGAGGACCTTATTGCGAAAAAAAGTACTCAGGATTTGAGTCAAAACAGCCCTACGGAAAATAGCAATAGCTATGAATTAAGCGTCCTTCAGAATATGCTAGCTCATCAAGAAGGGTCTTCTTTTTCTATAGCTTCTTCACCTACTGGCGAGACAGCAACAACCGACATGCCACCCATCATAGATGAATGCCCTATTTGCTTTGAAACAGTGGATACTGTCATTTGTCTGCCTTGTATGCATATGGCTTGTCGTCCTTGTGTTATGGACTACTTTCAGGTACGTGCTTAAAAATCATGTTGTATTAGTTCCTATTCATAATAGTATTGTAGAAAAAAGAAGATGAAGGTGAACCAGGAGAATGTCCCACTTGCAGACGAAGACCAATTGATCAAAACGAATTGCTGGAATTTGCAAGACACAACACTTCAAGCAGCAGCAAGGTTCGTTATGAGATTCAGAAAGCAGTAGGTGGTTTCAAACGGTCGACAAAAATGCTAGCACTTATCCGGCATTTACGCCAATATGCTGAGGAGGACCGCAAGACGGTTGTGTTTTCTCAGTTTACTAGTTTTCTCGATTTAATAGAAGAGGGATTACGGCTGGAGTCGATTAAATATACCCGTTTGGATGGTACCCAAACCCAACCCCAAAGAGAAAAAGTATTGTCAAGTTTTACAAGTCCAGATGGACCAGGTGTACTGTTGATCAGTTTAAGAGCAGGCGGTATCGGGCTAAATCTCACTTGTGCCAGCAGGATTATCATGATGGTATGAAAACAAACATTATGCATATGACAGTTTTATTGACTAAAGAAACAGGATCCTTGGTGGAACTTTGCGATTGAGTCTCAAGCTATCGATCGTGTACATCGTCTGGGACAACTGAATGAAGTTGTTGTTACTCGCTTTATCATGCGTGATTCAGTCGAAGAGAAAATATTGGCCATCCAAAATCGAAAGCATGTCATGGTCAACGAACTTTACATGTCTAGTAATGACAGCAAATCTCGTAGACTTGAAGAATTGCAGTTGTTATTTGGAGGCGGATCATAAGCGTGTGTATATACTTTGTTGTAATTTATTGTTTTTAGAATAATAATATTAAAAGAAGGAATGCTATATTTCTACAAAAAGTTCAAACCAATACCCAACTGTAAACCTCTCTTTATTTGATCGCCTCTTGCAGCTGTCAGTGGCACACAGTAATTTAATTCAATACGTGCAATGCTGTGGCGATAAATAAGACCAAAACCCACTGAGATACTTGGTGACTGTGTAAGAGCTTCTGTTGTGTTCTGTAACGATGTGCCTCTCTTCCAAGGGATGTTTGTGCCTGCGTTTACAAAAACTTGAGCTCTTAAGGGCTTGCTTTCTAATTTAGGTAAAGGGGCAATGGCGCTCACACCAGCAGCCCAATACATGTTACCACCTAGTGCGTCCTTATAGTCTCTAGGACCGATACCTGCATTTCTAAAACCACGTACAGATAAAGGACCACCCAACAAGAAACGGTCAGATACGGTAGATGCTTTAGGATCATCGCTCAAGTCTGTTAGCCAGCCAGCTCTGAACGAAGTGCTAAGAACGTACCCAGGATGTACACCTAAGAACTCCTTTTCGTCCATCAAAAGCTCGCCGCCTCTAAATTGTTTGCAAAATTGTGTTTCAATCTCGGTTTTGAAAAAGTGAGCATTACCCAAACCAAACAAACCAGATAGTTCTTGAGCAAGGCGGATGTAATGACCATTGGCAGGTAATAACATATCGTCTCGACGTTCACGGATAAACACATGGTTGATGGATGATTTAAGTGATTCACCGGCTTCTTGACGGATGCTAATAAATACATTTATTAGTTTTCCTATCTAAAAAAAAAACCAGTACCATTGCATACCTTAATGAGGCATTAGGTGAAAGTTTGTCAATAGATCTCCAGGTAGCATCGTAACTAAGTTCATGATAGCCGAGATCAGAAACAGTTTTATAGCGTAGTCCTAAACCTCTTGCTAATTCTTCATATGATGAGGCAAGTGTGTTGTTGCAAAGGACTCTATGTGCGTTAATATCTACTCTAGAATCAGGTGAAGCATTGACAGGTTTTGAGAGCGAAAACTAAAAGAATATTGTCATTAAATGATGACTACAGGAAGCAGCGATATATATATTTTACTTGAAATGCAGAGCTGTTTCTTGTACCAAATGAGGCAACTGTCTCTAATAATTCTGCACCGCCAAATACGTTTCGAAGAGTGATTGAACCATTCTAAGCCCGCATATATCAGCAACTGTTCATTATGTCGCACTCATTGTTTACTAATATTACCATATTTCCTTCATTGTTTCCAATTTCTGTGCCTGTCTTGATAAAAACACGGCTCTTTTCCTTGACTTGGTACACTACGTTGATAGAATCCCTAGCTGCTAGTGGATCTGAATCTGATGCATTATCTAACAAGACACGAACATCTTCAAATATGTCGAATCTTTGTAATTTTTCTGCAACTTGTTGAGAGCTATTGATCACATCGGCATATGTTTTCGATGATAGTACTTGGCTTGTAGCCTTTTGTAAAAAGCCGGGGCGTGTTTGTTTTGTACCTAGAATTGTTACAGCATTAACATGAGCCTTAATGCCTGCTGTTTCTTCAATCTACGGCAACATGTAAGGTCAATTAACAAACAAAAGGAAAACTCTGGTTGCTTACCAAGCTTAAAAGACGTCGTGCAGCTGATTCTTGGTATTGACGCTGTTCTTCCTCGGTCGGCAACTATATAAAAGCAATGTGAATTACAATTTTATACAGCAAAACATCTCGCTTTACCTTTGCTCCTTCCATTGCACTATTGAAAAAAAGAAATAAAAATTCAGTAGAGTAAACTGGGGGGAAGGCCATAAATCTCAAATGTAAAAACCGTCACAAATACGAGTGGGTAGTACAATCCATCAAATGAGTAGAAAGTCTAACTGTACGCTAGATGACAGCGACGCATTGGCCGTAAAGTTTTGATAGATAACGGTATCGCAACGACAAGACGTAGGTGAAATTTTACTCTTTTTAGAATACTGCACTTGATTTCGATTCAAGTATTGGTGAGTTAAGAGTAACTTGCAAGCTTACAATTATTATTAATTTAGTGCAACAAGTAGTTATGTAATTTATTGAAGTTCTCTTTTTCTTCTTCTTAAAACTAGACATCGATCCCAACCTTGAGAGTCTTTGTATATCGCAACTTTCTCCCAGTCTGCCCAAATCTTTTGTACCTTATTTATCATGCCTTTTCCGCATTCCAGTATAACAGTACCTTCTTCTTTAACGATACTATTCGCTAATTCGCTCAAAACGCAGTACCATTGATAACCTTCATCCTCTGCAAACAAGGCCACAGAAGGCTCATGTTCAACTATTTCTTTGTGGTCTTTTTTTCTACTAACTTTGTTGATATCGAGATAAGGCGGATTACAAACGAGAACATCAAACATATCTGTGTCATTTAGCGTTGACATATCTTCTCTTCGAAATTCAACACGAGTTTCATAGTCTAAGATTAATTTGCTTGCGTTTTCTTTTGCTACATTCAATGCGCCATCACTAATATCAATACCAACACCTTCTGCCAAAGGAACTTGAATCAAAATTGAAATAAGTATATTTCCACAACCAGTACCAACATCAAGGACGCTTGATTTAGTACTTTTAGATTGTAAAATATCTACCGCAGCACGGACAAGCGATTCTGTACTAGCACGAGGAATCAGGCAATCCTTTGTTACTTTAAATATATGACCACAAAACTGTTTCTGTCCCAACACATAAGCCAATAACTGCCCCTCCTTGCGTTCCTCAACATCCATGATTCCTGCTTGCTTTATTTCTCCCTTTTCTCTTTCTACTTTAAGTTGATGAAAGCGAGCTTCACGGTCACACAACACGCCGAATTTAGACGGCTCACTTTCTGCCACTTTTACTAAGGTATTCAATACCGGATGAGTGAAAGAGATAGCAATCAGAGAAGCACATAGCCCTTTATCGTTGACTTTAAGATTTCGTGTGTGCTTTGAGTTTCCTATAATTGGATGATTTGACTGATAAAAGAGTAGTTTTCGAAGTTTCGCGCTTGATAAAGGCGTATTAAGCTCGAGGTCCAGTCGTGTAATAAATTGTGCATTATTGGATGGTGTCTGTGATATGATTTTTATGCTTTTTAAAACTTGGTTGGGTATAACGGGCTCCTCATCCTCATCCTTTCCCCGACTTTCTGATGAAAAAAGCTCACTCATATTCGTTTGTTGTATGGGTCCATGACATAACACTCGCATTGTCACTTGAATTTCATTGTTCTGATATTTTTGCTGCAATGAATTTCTTACTTCTTCAGTTTTAGCTACTAGGACCTATTGTATGTTAGTAGACTGGATATGATTGTACAACATTCTTTTTTATTTACCAAACCAGAAGCAGCTTTTTGAATGTCATTTATACACCATACCTTTTCTCGGTTCCCGTTCAAATCTTTCATTGCTGTATTGAATTGAATTGCCTTCTCAAACATAATGAAATTCTAGAATAATAGTTCTATGATAAGTGCCTTTTAATGTTTTTTTTTTTTTTTTCTATCATACTTGTCCAGAGGGTTTCCAGGCAATAGCTAGATATTCATCTTCAAAGCAGACTCGAATAGGTATATTCTGCATCTTGTTAGTTTCTTCTATTGAATCATCGTATTTGATTTCAACGACATCCCCCTTTTCCAGTACTCTCGTTTCTTCAACAGGTTTTCCATTAACGGTAATTTCATTTCTTTTGAAGGCACGATGAAGTTTCACTCTAGACTTTACAACATTTCTGTAGTTTTTTGAAATGAATTTTCCAATTCTTTGGTTATGAGATGATTCATCAACGGTGAATTTCAATTGCTCAGGAGTGCTATTTTCCATGATTTTAAAGTTTGACAGGAAAAAAAAAAAAAAAAGTTCAAGCCACGAATAATAAGGAGAAAATCATACAATCAAGACGTCGCGTCTAATACTAAACGCAAGTACGGTAAGACAGATTAGAGTCAGTTAGTAGAGTACCATAGATTAAGTGATACGCCAATGTGCTTCAGAATGTGCCATCACTACAGAATTCACATAACAACAGTTGTCGTTTATGCTAACAACCGTGATTTTATAAGGGGTATGTTGGCATTATGCATCAAAAATCGTGGCATCAAGGAGTAGCGTAAGACATTTTAAGAGGTGTATTTTAACTTTCCTGATTTACCTTTAGAGGAAAACTTTTTTTCTTACTCATTTTCCACCGAGTCAATTTCTCTAACCTATAAAAAATTGTTAAAAAAAAATTTAGATGATTTCAAGAATACCCTTTTTCTCTATCTTTTTTTTCGAAATATAAAACTCGCCTTTTTTTTTGTTTGTTTTCATTCCCTTTTCTTTTTTTCATCTTAAAAATACAAAATGCTTCTTACAAAAGTCCCTCGTACTTCTTTAACTTCTATTGTTAACCAATCCATGAAGAAGCGTTTTTACGCTGCTGCTACAAATGAGGTAAAAAAAATATGCATAATGAGCCTGGGAAAAATTTAATAATTTTTATGTTTTGGGCAAACAAACAGACTGTTAAGAAGACTGCTTTGTATGATTTCCACGTACAAAATGGTGGTAAAATGGTTCCTTTCGCTGGCTATGCTATGCCCGTCCAATACTCTAATATGGGTATGTTGGCTTCTCATCTTCATACACGTGAAAAGGCATCTATCTTTGATGTTTCTCATATGCTTCAATCTCGGTAAGTCTCTCTTCAAGTAACAGGAATCAGTATATATTAATATGCCTTCTTAGTGTCACTGGTAAAGACCGTAAGAAGTTCTTTGAAACACTCGTTGTTGCCGATTTACACAATATGCCTGTTGGACAAGGTACTTTATCTGTTTTCACCAACGAGCAAGGTGGTATTATCGATGACACCATTATCATGCAACACCAAGATAGTTTATATGTTGTTTCTAATGCTGGTTGTGCTGATAAGGATTTGGCTCATATTCGCAAACATCTTCAAGAATTCCAAAATAAAGGTGGCGATGTCGATTTCAGCGTTATTACAGATCATTCTTTGATTGCTATTCAAGGTCCTAAAGCTGCTGCTGCCCTTGAAGGTTTAGTAGGTAAGAGTTTGAACGATTTTGGTTTCATGACCGGTAGACACTTGGAAGTTGCCGGTGTCCCATGTCACGTTGCTCGTTCTGGTTATACTGGTGAAGATGGTTTTGAACTCTCTGTCCCTACAGAAGAAATTGTAAACATCACACAAAAGTTACTAGATCATCCTGATGTCGAATTAGCAGGCCTTGGTGCTCGCGACTCACTTCGTTTAGAGGCTGGCCTTTGTTTGTATGGTAACGATTTAGATGAAACAACTACTCCTGTTGAAGCCGGCTTGACTTGGACTATTCGTAAGTAAAAATTCATTAAAACTAGAATCAAAGGACTGACTTTTTTTCTTTAGCTAAATCTCGCCGTGAAACCGGTGGTTTCTTGGGTGCTGAACACATTTTACCTCAAATCAAGGGTGGCGTGAGTCGTCGTCGTATCGGTCTTTTTGTTGAAGGTGCTCCTGCTCGTCACGGTGCCGAAGTTTTAAACAAAGAAGGTGAAGTTGTTGGTGTCGTCACATCTGGTTGCCCTTCCCCTATGCTCAAGAAGAACATTGCTATGGCCTATGTCAAGAATGGTTTACACAAGAAGGGCACTGAATTAGACGTTAAAGTTAGAAACAAGATTCAAAAGGCTGTTGTTACCAAAATGCCTTTTGTTGAAGCTCATTATCATAAATAAATCATGTAATTCCCATTTATATTTATTACCTCAACCCTTAAAAAAAACTTTATGATTGTTTATGTCAAATGGTCCTAAGCTGCATAAGAAATTTGTAGATTGCTGACACGTAGAATCAAAGCTGCTTATACCTGTCGTTATAATCATAAAACAAACCAAAGCAATAATTTGCTCTGACCATAACTTTGTAAAGATTTATATGATGTTAGAAAAAGGTAAGGGGATACTACTTTTGCCGCTAAAAGAGAAGGCTGGTCGCTTTTTCTTGATTTTGATTTATTCAGATACTTAAACTCACTATATTGTGCACCATGTTTTAGTTAAAAGAATTGATCAATTATATATAATGTCTCACAGCCGAGGATGTGCATGCATTTTTATTTAGTCACGTATTTGACAAGAAGTGTGCTTGTTATTTGAAAATTGACATTCAATGTTTTATTTCTAATGATTAGTTTTGTTTCTGAGATATGGCAATCATAGCAGCTAAAGCAGCACCGATACCATGGCCATCACGAGTAACCTGTATAAATTATAATGAGTTTTTCTTTTTGCCTATTTTGTTTTTGATATTTTATACTTTACACCAACATTAATATGATCCACGTTGGATCCATATATGCTACTTAAAGCATCGTTTACGCGTCTTGGGAAGTTGGGGAAATGCTCATAAACTGTACCTTCCACACCTACACAAAAAAAAAAAAATAATGAATAACAAATATTTAAGAAAAAGCCATAGATCACAGTACTAATAGTTAAACCGGTTTCGAGGGCATTTCTCTTTTCAATAACAGCACTCATAGCAGCGGCGACTAAACGAGCAGCACGTTGAGAAACCAATTCACAGATGTTCTTAACAATTTGGCGGTCGGGTAAGCTTGTAGAGGGTAAATTCATAATAGACTCCAAGATATGCTGTGTTTCTTCTAGCTCCAATGATTCATCTGATCCAATGGCGCTCATATAAGAAGATTCAAAGAAGTAAGGTATGTTAAATTCCTTTGTATATTGCCCACCAAACAAGAGACGACGATCAAGGAAATCAATCATAATAATCCGCGCAATTTCACCCAGATACAAACCTGATACCATTTTTTCAAACAAGTGAACACCTGGATTCACAGACTGACGATTTACACGGTTATCATAAAAGGTACGAGGCAAAAGTGTTGCTTTCTTGTCTCCAAAAGATCCCCATTCTGTGTTGATAATCATATCGCCATCTGAATTAGGAGGGAGAGTACATTGATGCTTTTCAATTGCTGTCACCTTTTCCCAATAAGCAGCATTTGTACCTGTACTGATGGTACAAGAAACCAATGTATCTAAGCTGCGATAGCTGTGTGCCAAGAGACATCCTACAGCACCATTGATAACAGCTTCGACATTGACGTTAATATGACGACGCTTGAATCCAATTTGCAGCAATTCAGCGATATTCTTGTTGTCTGCACCTGTAATTTCAAAGTCTTTGGTCCATTGCATTACGCTTGCTTGGTTTAAGCTAGTTTGATTGAGAGGGAATGATAGAACAAAACCAAGTGCCAAAGGTTCTTTGAGGTCAACCTTACCCACAAATGATAAGAAACCGTCAACACTTTCAACAAGAAAGTCTATCAGTTCTGTAATAGCTCCTTTTTTTAACTGATCGTGGATAACAAATTTCTGTTGTCGCGTACTAATACGTCCTCTACCCAACAAATTGATGAGATAAATACGGGCATTTGAGCCTATACCCGTTACACAACATGGTTAGTATTACGTCAGTTACCCACTCTCTTATATCTTACCGCTGACTTCCAGACCGAGATATTCGCCTGTTTCTTGACCTGTAGGATGCTTAAATATAAAGGATGGAAGCATAGCCATATTAGAAGGATCATCCGATTTCAAACCAACTTCCATTGCACGACTTAAACCATTGCGAAACTCGATAAGTTGTTCTGTAGATAATTCAAATTGACTTCTTAATTCTTCAACAGCCTTTATTTGTGCGTCTGTGCCTGTTAGAGGGCCCAGAGACATGGATCTACGTGGAGGAGACATTCTTCTAAAGATTTTTTTTTAAAAAAAAAGGAAAGAAAAGCGAAATGTTTTCGGGAAACTCACTTTTGTTATAACATCATCTTTTTTTTTTTTTTTTTTTAATCAGCCATTATCAAATGTAAGTCACCTTTTTTTTTTTTACTTATGTGTGCATTTGTCATGAGAGCACAACGGCTTTCCTTTGTGTGTGCATAAACTGAAAAAATCGGGTAAAAATGCAGTAATGAAAATCCATCTAGAAAGCAAATGTATTGCCCTTAAAATATTGAAATAGACAATCTCATATGCTGACATTGGTAATAGTATGTAATAAAAAGCCCTTACATAGGGTAGATATATCCAGCGTTAAATGAGCGGTTGTCAGATGCTTACGTAATACGTGATGACTTTAGGTTTACTGATAGTGGATACTTAGATTAGGCTTGAAGAAGCTCAATCAAGTTTGCTGTCTAATGGACCGAGTATATTTAAGGAGCAAGCATGACGACACGTGCCTTTTAATATTACTGACTATAACAATGATAAAACTTTTGTTCCTGAATTATACGATTATTGTTTCAGACTATAATAGCAAAAGGGGGGGGAGTTTATTGCTTATTGTTTGTAAACCCAATTGCCGCTTGTAGGAGGATTGTACTTGCTTTTGACAGTAGACTGTAACATGCGTTGAAGGGTATTAACATTGGGTTCTTCGTTTTGCCAAGTGAAATATTTAGGTTCCCATTCAGTTCCTGCAGCTTCACGTGCAGCTTTTTCTTCTCTCTTCTGATTTTCAATCTTGCTCTTTTCAACGCCAGCTAAATTAGTATCATTTGCGCGAATAGCATCCGACACCTTTTGCCAGATCCTTCTACTTGACATTTCATCTTGTTCTTCTAAATTCTTGATATTCATAGTAGCAGGTTGTAGTTGTGTAACATCCAAAAAGGGTTCTGATTGTTTAGATCCGTACTTTGTGAGGGTTGATTTCCCACTCCATTGACCTTCCATTTTACAAATATATTCCTTACTATTGCCTCCATTACGACGAAGGTAGCACTTGAAGTGATTTCTTTCACCAGAAATCCAACCACGAGATGTATATTCAATAGAGCAATATAAGCCACTAGTAGATTGAATATAGGAAGTGCCCAACAATTCAACATAGGGTGCTTAAAAAGGATAAATAAATAGAAAACTCAACATCTCTCAGGTCTTCACTTACCAGCATACCAAATACCATTAACAGTAATAGAGGGACAAGTAATCAAGTATTTCTCATCTCCACGGTTCTTGAGAGTAACAATACTTTGACCAACTTGATCAACAATTAAGGCAGTACTCGAGAAACGAGTTTTTTGACCAGTATGACCGTTTAATGTGATGCCAAATTTCTTGTTATTGATATAAAAGCCTGTCACGGGAGGATGATGAGAGACTTGTTCTATTAAAACATCTGTATCTCCAGAGCCATTGAGGTCTTGCCAGTTCATTTGCCACTGTTCACCTAGTACAGGATTGTAAGGCTTCTTTTCCCATTCACCTTTTGGTACACGACGAGAATAAGAAGCATTCAAGTAAGAAATGAACCACTTTACAAAAGCAATCATACGTTCAACTTCATCATCAGACTTTGTAATGTCAGTAAACAAGTCAGGTTGTTGAGTCCAATATTCACTGTATTCGATTAAAGATACGGGAGCTAACAAAAAAGCAGGACAAGTTAAAGAGGAAAGGTCGCCAGAAAATGAAGCCAATGACTTGAGGAACTGTGTAAAAGCGCCTTTTTGTTCTGTTGGGATCTTGTCTACGTTATTTACTTCTTCGTCAGCCATTTGTTTTTTCTTGCAATAGAAAGAAAAATAGAAAATAAAAAAAAAAAATATAAATAGTTTTCCTTTTAAATGTACGTCACTCTTGAGCATCTCAAGTATGGTTACACCTTAAATCTGTTTACCTCTCCTTGATTTTTTTATAAAGCTTTTAATAGCCCGCTTTTCTACAACTACTCACTCACTTCTTTCTATTAAGAATAAATAGCTTTCACTGTAAAGAAGGAGACTATCGATACATTTTATTCTAATACCCTGTTATAACCCTATCTTTGTCTGCCAAATCCTTCCAGACTGAAACTTGACGGAATCCATTTTGGAGCATTTCGCTTTTCAAAGTAGGAACTTGATGGTTGCCACCAATCTCCATGAATAAATATGGTATAGATTTGTTTACAGGATTGCAGTATTTTGAAAGCTGGATGATTCTTTTGAGAACTGACGTGCCATTGTCGTCTGCTACCAGCGCTATTTTATCCTCCCAGTCTTTTACATCCAGATCCAGATGCTTGTATTCTTCATGTGTTACGTATGGTGGGTTTGCTACCACTAAATTGTATTTAGGCATAATGCTATTGATGTCTGGGCTAAAAACATCATAGCGCGCAAAGTGAACATCATTTCGTAAAACTTGCTGGTGCTTGTTTAAATTATCTCTTGCAAGCATTATTGCTTCAGGGGATATATCTAATCCAGTTACTTCTGCAGATTTTTCCGGCAAGTGTTTCGCTAGGGCGAGAGATATACACCCAGAACCAGTACAGAATTCAAGGATTTTCAACTTCTTTGATGGTTTGTTGACCAAAATGTTTGTTTTAATAATATCAATTAGTTTATAAGTCCATTCTTCAGTTTCCCATCTATG
This sequence comes from Mucor indicus B7402, assembly GCA_000697295.1. Taxonomy (NCBI): domain Eukaryota; kingdom Fungi; phylum Mucoromycota; class Mucoromycetes; order Mucorales; family Mucoraceae; genus Mucor; species Mucor indicus. Next base: position 23,837 of record JNEK01002881.1, read on the forward strand.
TATTTATTAGTGATTATATCGAAGATTTAACAAGTACTTGCCTAGGTATTAGCGTTGGAGGGCGTGTAATGATATCTAATTCACAAAAAGGCTGATCCCCTTTTAAGCATAAAAGTTGTAAATATTTTTTTTAAATAGTTCCTTGAGAGTAAGACTACCTAGTATGTACTGTAGCGGTTTATGCTGTTCTATTCGTTCTGTAATGTACTTTTCTAACTGCATTAGTTCTTGTTTGGAAAGCAAGTTAAGTGGTTTGGAGGGATCGCCTTGGAAATCACAAACAACCTTTTCTTTCAGCCAAGCAATTTGTCTTGTTGCTAGATCTAGATCATTGTTACAAGCTGGAAGAAGTCTTTTTACCCAACTTTTTGCATAATTGGGAACATGTCTTGCGATCATATTTAAACCAAATGAAGCTAAAAAAAAGTTGTCAAAAATTACTCTATAAGGTGGTCCAAGCCGTACAGGCTGTGTCTGTTTAAGGTAATTGATTTTAACGCTATTTCAAACGAAGTTTAGTTTTGGATATACCCTAAAGGGGTCGCGGTCTTATAAGGGGTTACCTCTATTTTCTCCTTGCTGCTTCCGTGTTTTATATATGCTTTACTTGCTGTTGAGCAATCAATTTTTGGCCCATAACGGCTGTTTAACAAAAAAACAAAAAAAAAAAAAATTTTTTTCAACTTCTCTTGTTCATATATTTTGAATAATGAATAGTGAAGACCGTTCAATTCCTTCTTCTTTACCACCCTCATTAAAGAATTCAACTTCAACTAACTCAAATGGGGAAACGAATACCACCGAAGCAAAGACACACTCAAAGGTTGCATCAGGTACTATTTGACAACTTTTATCAATTACCCAACTTTTTAAATGGAATGAATTTAGGTACAAAACGAAGCCACGAAGAAGATCCTGAAGAATATAAAACCCCATCAAATACTAAATCAGAAAACTTGGCACCAACTGTTCACGAATACAAAAGAAGTGCTTACGATATAGGTACTTCAAAACCCTATTGTAAATGGAAACTCGTATTTCTTATGCATTGTAATTAACTCTATGTTATAGATGCAAACGAATCTTATCGACAAGGCCCCGGAGTACATGAACAAAGACCGACATATACTGCACCTTTTAATGCTAGACATTCTCAAGAGGATTATAGTGTCCCAAATCATATGGTTGGATTACTTATTGGTAAAGGTGGAGAAAACTTGAAAAAGATAGAACGCATTTCAGGGGTTACAAAAGTGCAATTTGATAACGGTAATTTAAAGCAGCCGAAACCACAATTTTCATTACTGAGACATTAGCATACACGTAGATCCAATCGGAAATGAACGAGTTGTACATATCATAGGTGAATCCGATCAAATAGCAATTGCCAGAGACATGATTCGACAAATGGTTTCCGATGCTCAAGTAAACGATTCAAATCGCTTTCCATTGCAAAGTGTAAATACTACAAATCAAACCTCAATCAACTTTAGAATCCCATCCAACAAAGTTGGCCTAGTTATTGGAAGAGGAGGAGAAACACTACGAGATTTTCAGGAACGCTCCAAAGCAAAAATTATGATTGCTTCTGACAGCTATGGTGACAGAAACCATGAGAGAGTGATTACTCTTGTGGGCGATCCAACCTCGACACAACAAGCTAAAACAATGATAGAAGAATTGATATTTGGCAGCAGTAATGTAGGTTATTCTATATTTACTTTCTTTCTCTTTGCTCAATTCTTTTGTTAGCCTCCCATACAAAACAACTATGTCAACAGTATATATGATCCAAACAAATATAATGCTGCCTATCCCTTTTACGGTTATGGTACAGCTCCTCGCGCTGATGATGATAATGTACTCATTCCTGTACCATCGTATGCAGTTGGCTTAATAATTGGAAAAGGTATTTTTATTGTCTATATTTTGAATCGGTACAGTACGCTCAACATGTTTATTTAGGAGGGGAGACTATAAGAAACATGCAAGAGCAGTCGGGGGCTCGCGTTAAAGTAAACCCTACGAATGACCCTAGCCCAGAGCAGCGAATAGTAAATATATCAGGTATACTATTTATGCTATTTTGTTAATGACCAAAACACTTACAATTTTCAGGCGACCCAAACTGTGTAGCCATTGCGAGACGGCTTGTTGAAGAAAAAGTCAATGAGGTAATTCGTTTTCTAGCCACAGTATTACATTACTCGTTGTTAAATATCTATTTTGACAGGCTAATCGCACGGCAAATATGAGACACCCTGGATACAATGCGCCTTCCAATGAACACTATTATAATGCCGAGTATAGTCAATATAACCAATATTATACCCAATATGGATTCAACCCACAGCAGTACTATCCAGGAAGCGTTCAAGGCTATCAACAGTATCCAAATTATCCTTATTTTCATCAACAAGCCGGGCATAATGAAAGCATACCTAAAAACCCGTCGAACCCTCAAAATGGCCACCCTTCTTCAAAAGGAGACGGTAAAATACTAAATGCAGAAACTTCAGCTAATTATTACAATAATCAATTTTATGGTGGTCAGCATTTTACAGCTGAACAAGAAGCTTATAATCAATGGTATCAATATTATAATTTGCAGCAAAATGGAGATTATTCTAGTCTGCAACGTAAACAAGGAATTACAAATGATAATAAAAGAACTGTAAGCGGCGCACAGAGAAGCCAAAGCAACAACGGATCAGCCAAACCAAACTCTGCTAAACAAGATAACACCAAAGATAAGGCTTCTGCAGTACAAAATTCGTAATATATACCTGTATCATTCATAAACTCGTAAACATGCCATCCAGGTGACAAAATTTGGTTATTACAACTACTATGTAATTGATTTACAGTATTCCAATTTTTTTTTTCTGTCTAATGTGTACTTTTAAAAATATTAAAAGAATATATCACATCCAGAATTCTTTATTATTATTATTGCTCGTGATAGTGTTTATTGTTGTTTTGCGACGGAATAGGTATATCGATAAATCAAGGTATTAATAGTAAATAAATAATTAATAGGCTTCTGTCATCTATTCTTTTTTTTTTTTTTTACAAGTGTCTCTTAGTTGGTCTATTCCCTTTAGAGGACAACCATTGGGTTGGTCCGTTATAATATTTTCCTAGTAAGTATCTTCCCTTGACAGTTAGCTGATCATTATCCTGAAGATGACGAGTGGCCGCTGATACTGAGCGAGATAAAGCCGGTGGTGCTATTATATCCAAATTGTTTGCCAAAGTTGAATCTTGTGCCGAGGAGAAACTAGCACTAAGGTTTTCTTGATTCTCAGGCAAGTTTTTACTGGTCTCCAAAGTGCTAGGATGCTTTTTATTCTTTTTGAATCTATTGCAATTTATGTTAGTTATATAAAGTACCAGATAACTATATTACTTACTTGGACCAAAGATGAGCTCTTTTAGAAGAATTTTCACTATTTTCAGTATCCCAAATATCTTGACCAGGGGCTGAATGTAAGGATGCTGTGTCCTTTATGTCAGAAGCATCGTCAATATCATCTCGGGAGCTCTCAGAAGTAGCTTCGACATCAATCGTTGGAGTTTGTGGGTTAGTTTCTAAAGGTGTGTCTACAGAAGAATGGCCAGCGGTATGAATAGGTGTGCTGGAGAATGATAGGTTTGGTTCAGTAAGTCTGTTATTTTCACGGTGATGACGACGCAAAATCTTCTCTTTCAAAAGTGCCGTGCTATTATGTAACAAAGCAGCTTTCATAAAATCTAATAATGTGTTAAGAATAAAAACAATATTTTCCAATTATCAACAAATATACCTTTTTTTATGTTTGATGCCAGCTCAAACCAGGACCAAATCTCGTTTCTAAACTCAAGCGTTGGCTGCTCAAAAGCAAAATCTCTTAAATCTTCAATGTTCTTATCTTTCGGTCCCTGTAAAAAAAAAGAAAAACGTCAAGATTTTAAACATACAAACACACATAAAATATGCTCTTACTTGATAGCTTAAACAGTGTTTAGCCCCAGGAATTTTAACCAAAATAAACGTGCGGTTACTTGATGCCCGCTTTTTCATTACAGATAGATCGTCTGTAGATTTGAGCTTAGCCTTCATGTTTTGCTTTTTCAATTTCTTGGGTTGTTGGGGTGTGGAAATCGTCGTTATTGTACTGTCATTGCTGATTTCATTATCCATTTCTTCTTTCGTAAGACTTTCCAATGCATCCAACTTGCCGTTATTCATAGTGGACTTGCGAATGTCAGGAGAAGCCACAGTTAGATTAATTGAGGGAGGCGCAGAACTATTATGGGCTGTGTTGGTCGAATTTGCGGCTGATCGAACTGTAGAACTGTCTGATTTTTCGCTGGCTGCCAGCGGTATCAAGTCAGAAACTCCCTGACGATCTGTTGTGAAATCTATATTAGACGTTAAAGTGGCAGATGTAGTTGGAGTAGATGTTGAGGTAGTCATATTTACTGATTCCAGTTGCTTCTGCTGTTTTTCGGGAGGAAATAGATAATAAGCTAGTGCTTTACCAAAAGAGTAAGTCATCTGGACACGTAATGGATGTAAATTGATTTCCAAGTGTTGAATGACTGGGATACCTCCAACAGGCGCTAATGAAACAAAATAGCATCGTAACATTTTATGTCTTGAGAAGTCGTATGGTTTGCGCGCGTCAATAAAAGGACCAAGCACATCTACAAACACAGGAGAACTGGACAAATTCTTAACTTGTACTACTTCTACCTCTAACGTATTGATTGAAGAATGATCTTCTTTACTAACAAAGTTAAAAGAGAATTTTGACAATATGCATTCACATAAAGGTGTTTCATCGCTTGATTGCATTTTCCACTCGACTTTATCAGCACAGAATACAAACTTCAGATTTGTTTTGGGCTCATGATAATCCTTTCGTTGATTGCTCTGCATCAACTTGATTGCTTCCATGCCCAAATAAAGTTCTTCTAATGCATCATACAGTGCCAATCTTACAGATTTAAATTCTTCGATATGTTTACTTTCTAGTTGGCTCAAGTTCTGGCGATATTCTTCACGTGTGGAAATCAATTGACGGACCCTGTTTTGCAGTTCACCAATTTTTTCAGTCGTCTCGTATAGACTCGCTCTATCGGCTGCCATCATAATTTCGCGCAATCTTGCTAATCGTTCTTTCTTTGCTGGCTCTTTGTACAACAAAAGATCCGTCGCCACCTGATAAATAGCATTGTATTGAGATGAGTCAGCCGTAAATCTAAGTTCAGGGAAATTTAGCTGAACTGAATCACACCTGTCTTCGAAAGGGTGAATTTGTGAGAACAAGGCAGAGCTGGACTTGATTCTAAGTGGATTGTATTTATCATACTGAAGAGTTGCAGCAATTCTATCACCGACTCGTTGGAACTTGTCAGAACTTCTTACATAACTGATCAACATTTCAGGGGGGATCCAAGCAAGCCAGTGATCGCTTTCTTTAGCACCGTAATGATTATCTAATAAAAGGTCTACACTATCAAATTGCTCTTTCTTGGCGACAAAAAATTGCAAGTTTTCAAGACTGACAATGGTTCTATGTTTGACTAGTTCCATTTCTGCATCCGGATCTGTCTCGTCAATGATATTGAAGCCTTTGACTTGCGTTCTTTCGTTTGCTACTAGCACGATATTGTTTGGATCACAATCACTTTGTAAGCTAATTTGAGGATTGAGAAAATCTACAAGATAACTGCTTTTCATAACGTAGTTATCAGGTATATTTTTGAGTTGTAGTAAGGGGTCATTGATGTTTTGACTCTGCGTCATATCAACATCTTCCATCTCTCCATTTTTCACCGTTTTCTCTTCTTCTGTTTCGTTGGGTGCAAAGAATTTTGTATCTTTCTCTGCCAGTAGCTTGGAAATGAGTTCTTCGGCCATAGACGAGTCCATTCCCCCTTCTTCATCATCCAAAACAAAGGGCTTATGACTATGATTATAGTTCAAGCTTGAAGCATCAATCATATCTCGCAGGAATTTCATTGTACGCATACTCATATAGTAAGAAAGTGCGTGCCTATGTTCTCGAAGATCTAATGCATGATACACGATGTTTCTTATAGAGTTGTTCCAGAGAATTTGAGGATTGTGAGCAATATACCGAACCTTAAAATGTCCCATCAATTCCTCCCACTGTGCTAATGAATTCTTGCCAAAAATTCTAGACTCATTGATGCCATATTTTTTGTCACTTGTGCTATCGGTATCATCTAAGGTAGAAAGCTCTTTCAAATATTGCTGCAACAACTCCCTTTTTTCATATAAAATCCTTGTTTTTTCCACAATTGTATCCGACTAAGACAATGGCAATTGTTATAATTTTAAGAAAAGTAAAAGAATTTTAAACCTACCAGTTCCTCTAACGACTTTTCGTCCTCTCCATGTTGTAATCGTTTTGTCTCTATATTATGAAGACGCGCTTGATGTTTACGTATTTGGATATCAATATTGTTGCTTCTTTCTCTCAGTAATGACATTTGAACATCACGCGTATCTAATGGAGTTGAGTCGGCTAAAGAGTTTTTAAGGTTAAAAATTGTTTCTTACTCATTGCTGTGCCCAAACTACAGTCATGTGTTTTGTGTAAATACTTGTACTTTTGCACATCACCTCTATTAGTTTGGCGAAGATAATATATGCAAGGAACGAAGGCAAAAGGTAGTACTTGAATAGTTGGAAGCATAGAAGGAGCGGCGACACCTATTTCGATAAAGTCATCCAAGTCAATCCAATCGGATGAGTCTGAATCAGTATTGCATTGATAATTTAACCCCTCCATCATATTAAGCCCATTTTCACCATCATCTGCATAGTATTTGTCGACTTGAATAGGTACACTGATATTGTCAGCACTTGAGGAAGAGAATGAGTCAGCATTATTATGTGTATAGTTCGCCTTCACAGCGCGTAGATCGACATCATTCAACTGTATTTCTGCCTCTGTTACAGGCCAGTTTGCTTTTAGTCTCTTTTGATCCAATTTGTAGTCTGATACGTTGACAATTTCTCTTCGCTGATGAATGTCAACGCTGAATTTATCAACAAATCCTTTCAAGCCAACAGAGTCACCCATTTCTTCCGTTGTAAATCCTTCTGTAACAATATTTTCATCCTTGAGGAAGTAGCTTACTGTTAAAGGGTTGACAACAACTTTGTATTTCATTGTGCTCATATGTCGACCAAATTTTTGAGTTGGGCGGTTATCTGCTTTCGGAAATAAAGATCCAGCTCTGAGAGGATAGCCCATAGCACCACCAAAGAGACGAAACCAAGATACAAAATGATCGAGAAAACCAGGTGTCAAATGCATGGAATTTCCAGTAATTGTTTTCTTTTCAGCTTGTGTATTATCTGTAGGCAGTTTAATTATACTAATAGAAAAGTGAATAAAATCTGATCTAAAGCCTCGATATGCATCGTAATTCTATTAATGATTAGGTTAATAACAGTCAATTCTACAGGTGTATGAAAGCTTACTTCGTCATTAACATTTTGAGGGGCTTTGAGTTTGACCTTAAAGTGAGGCAAAAAATGTAGCAGTCTGCTTTTATGAGTATCTCTGGCTTCAGCTGGAATTTCATTATTTTCGTCACATATTTCACAATTTGGGTTACATTTGCGTTCAAGATGGCACCCTATACCCATTCTAATCCCACCAGACAACTTGAGTGCTATTTTTACGAAACGGGATTCATTGTGGTTATCGATCGAGAAGGTAGAGGAGTTGAAAGATGACATGGATGTTGTCTGACGTATAGGATGTTCACTTGTCTCGCTGCTGCTATTTTCTTTGGTATAGTGGCTAGCAGCAATAATACTTGGGTCCATGTAGCCACCCAGTAATAAGTCAGGAACGCCAAAAGCATAATCACTACTAATAATTTGCATAAACTCTTCCTCGGGATTTTCGTGGCCGAGTAGCCATTTGACATTATTTCTCCAAACTTTCGCAAGGCCAAGACCTTTTTCGCTTAGATCATAAGGATCCCTCGAACCTTTCATAACAATAGCAAGATCTCCACCACCAACAAACGAGATCTGTGTCCGTGTATGAATAATAAGTCGTATTTTATCCCAAAACCCAATTTTAGCAGATGGGTCTACAGGAGGCTTGGTAAATGTATCAAGCACGCGAGTAATGTCCTGAATGGCAGGTTGGTAAGGAACAGACCAGCATATATGTGATAGTGTAGAGTTGTGAACGTCAATATTAACAATTGAAAAAAATTTAAGTGGGGTTGTGGTACGAGCAATATCTATACTGTATATATCATCTACAACTGGAACGTGGATGCTGCGTGTGGCTTCAAGGTCACCTAAATCATCTGCTATAACGTAATTACCAGATAATGTCCAAGCATATGAGGTATTTGAATCTGTCGAGGTTGTAGATGACGCGCTTTCAGGAAATGAGCTATCATTGGGTGATGGAACTAACAAGAAGGGAATAGGGTAGTCTCTAAGCTGTGCCCAAGTTTTACCAGATTTCCAACTCAAATAGAATGGAATCAAAGTAGATAAAGGGGTGTCGAGAGGCTGGCCTTTTCCGACGTTGAATATAAATTCCCTACTGTTTTTGACGTCAAATTCAGGTGGGCTAAATTCAAGGGACATTGACATAACTGACAGGTCCAATAAAGGAGGAAACTGAGGTAAATCAACAATATCAATGTAAAAGACATCAGACAAATGCGCCGTTTTTTTATCTTTGTCGAGAAATATTTCGTCTAACTGATCCGTCATTGCTGAGAAACGGTAGTAGTTATTTTGCAGTTTTTCAAACGTTGATTTTTCCTCAAAAAGAGCTGCATCAACATGACGTCTCCAGGATTTTGAGTGATGTTCCTGTAAGCCATGCCAAGCTTCATTCACTCTCATCTCAGCTTCTTCATTTAAATAAACAGAGTCTACAAAATTTACTTTTTAGAGCAAGCTTTCAGTATAGTTCTATTAGTGTACCTTCGTCTGTTCGAAGTTTGATTTCAGCAGCATATTGCTCCATCAGTGCCTTCGCCTTTGATTCAAAAGCCTCTTGTACGGCATTTCGAGTTATTTGTTCAATTAAACCAGCTTTCCAAATCACTCGTAACCTAGCTTCAAAAGGATCGTCTTCGAATTGAAATGTAAAATAATCGCACACAAGACGTATGTTTGGTAAAACGGTAGCTTGTTTCTTCTCGTGAGGGCCAAAGAAGAGAAACGGTACTCCGTTCAATAAACGACTATGTGTTGCTTTAATAGCTTTCAGTAATGTTACAGTACTATCCACAAAGTTGGCTAATTCATAGCCATAAGGTATACGCAGGTATAGCTTTGACATCGACAGTTCTTTTGTTTTTGTAAGTTCCCCTGTATTAAAATCAACGTCTTTGACAATAGAAAACTGGACATTATCAAATTCCAGCAGTTGGTCCCATTTCCCAGGTTGACGAGGGGCGACACCATAGAGCGTTAAGTTACGGAATACAATTTTAGGCATACTCTCATGGTTTCCTACTTGATTGTCCCACTGTCCTCTTATTGTGTCCATTCGCAAATATAATTCAGTATTGTTAGGTAAAGCAAGACTGACGTCTGTTCGGTTTACTTGGAATTGAAGCTGCTGAATTCTAATCTTTGCTGCTCGTTTCGTGCTATTAGGAACCGTTGCTTTGATAGGCATATTGTTTTTAATGTCTGCTAGTGTGCACATCAAAACAATCAAAGCCGCATAATGGTTTTTTAAAGAATATTTAATTCCATTCTTCTTAACCAAAATCGACGGTCGTATAATGAGAGAACCTTTTGATGCTAGCATTGATATGTCACTTCTCGCACTGATATGAGAAATCCACATTATCATATTGGCTGGATCGTTTTGCCGTTGCCATTTGTAGTTTTCTTCATTTTGCTTAAAGGCCCTTTCGATGAGGAAGTTTTGGAGAGATGCTCTAAACGAACCGAAGGGTATACATAAATTATTTTCTACAGGGTTTTCATCCTTTCCTTCATATAGATGTGAACTTCGATTGGATTTGGGCTGCTTTTGCGGCAAGCTATGGCGAGATGAAACGGATTTTCGAGAGCCATTAAAGTTTAATTGCATCTGCCCAACAGAGATCAGTAAAAGGGTGTACGTGTCAACTTTAGGTGCATTATCCAAAAATCCAGCTGGAACTGCTCTCTTCCCTTTCAATCCACGGTCCATGCCTTCCAATACGAGCTCAACTTCTTCAAAGATGATAGTAGCCTTTACTACCGTTGCGTAGCTACTGAGATCATTGCTGTCATGTGTTCTTTCAGTCTTTCTTGATAGATTCGTATGTGTAAATTCTACTTGAAGTCCTTGCACTATGTGTTTAAACCAAAATTCTAAAATATTTTCTCTATTACCCCGAGAGTTGAGAGTCCAAAAGTTACAAGCCATCTTGGTAGTTTTTGATTCAATTTCAATTTGATGCGCATCGGGATCCCAGATAGCATAGCAAACATCTTTTACCGAGTTGTTTAAAAACCGTACGTCGAGAGATGTATGAGCATTAAACTCACAGTTTGTAATAGATACAAAGTGAGATTGGCTGTCTTTCGCAGTGACACGTAAATTTTGCATGGAGACGTTACACGCTATTTTATATAGCCACTCTACATATTCTTTATCATTTGAATCGTTTAAACCTCTGATCTTCCAGCTTCTTCTAAACAAATTGATCCAAGACGGGCGACTTTGTGATTGAGGGCGTTTTATTGTAGACATATTAGGTACAAACTCCATGTGTTCTTTTTCTTTTTCAGTATTTTGCTGTTCAGGACGACTCGACAAAGATACACGATGACTTTTTTGGGCATAGTAGTTGCTGTCGAACTCAAAATTGAGATTTGACAAAGATATCAAACCTACATGATCGTTCGATACAGGAACAAGTTCTATAGATGGTTCCTGAATAAATATTGCTGCACTGAAGCGAGGTAAATTTGTGAATTCGCACATTTGAGTCAATTTCTGCTGATTATCAGTATGTGTCTTGTTAACAGTGTGCCTGGATATTTTAATATTTCTAAACATTCCCAGTCGTGAGATGTCTATGAATATTTTCGGCTCATGCACAACCACATTCATATTAACATATCTCTTGTTGGGGCCCATTTCATCAATCCAGCATGCATTTACCATATCAAGGTCGTTGGATGAGTGAGAGTCGGCGTTTGTAATTGAGTAGGAGTCTTTATAATACAGCATCGCTTGAGCTATGTTTGCAGAATATTTGATTTCTGATATATGGAGGATTTCAACTTTGTCATTCTCCCTTTGTAGAGTTAAGTTAGTTTTCCCCAGTAGACATTGTAGTTTGTAATAAGGTTCCACAGTAAGAGCATGAGTTTCTGACTTTGCGGAAACTTGAATTTCTTCCAAGAACAATGAAGTCGAGCAACTATTTTCATGTTCCATTTTAATCATTGTATTGCTGATAGATATGTTTAATGAATGAAAAACTTGAAGCATAGCTTGATTAGGCTTGTTCTCTACCGAATCATCATTATTGTCTTTTGCTGCCTTGATTTGATCCAAGAAACTTGAAATAGAGTTTACATCCATTATACATTCATTAATTTGAGTTTTGACATTGATATCCTTGAGTGTGACACAAGCAGCTGACAAATGACAAGAGATGGCAATATTGCCACCTAAAGGAAGTGATAACATGTCTGTGGAGTGAAGGTGATCTGTGATTGAAATAGGCCCTATTTGAATAGCAATTTCAAAGAATTTTTCTTTAAAAAGGTGGTTCGCACGTTTTAATGAGTGTCTCTGATGACTACGTTCGGTTGGAAACAAGTTCTCAAACTTGAATTCTTGCTGTTGAGGAGATGAAGACACCGAGTTGGGTATAGGTTGATCAATTGAGTTGATTGTAACATCTGCATATAAAATAGAATTGAATGAGAGTTGCTGAACTTTAAGTGAAGTTTGTTGTTCAATATCAATTGTAAGGTTCTCAATTTTCAAATCAACATAGTTTGCTAAACCAGCCATTAACAGCTGAGCTGGTAATGCGGAAGTGAATTTGATTATATTCTTCACTATGGATAAAGAATACCACCAAGGTATCCTTTTTAAAGAAGAGCTAACAATAGACAAACGAGTACTAGGTTGTCGATCAGTTTTACGTCGTTTTAGTTGCTGTTGCTTACGAAGAGCTGACAAGCTGTGTAGTTGAATACTAAAATCTTCCACATGTATTGTAATATAAATGCTGGGTGAAGACAAAGTTGGTCGTTTTTTCAGTCTTAATTTTAGTTTTCCCAACTGAATTGACCATAAAGCAGTTTCGGAGTGTTTGTGATGACGATAAAGAATGTTACTGATTGAAAAAAATCCAATACGACCGAATTGAAAGTGGAATCTAAGGTGTAGTAGAGATCGAACACATAATCGAAAGACATAAACGAATACGAACAATAAAGCAAGTTGATAAATACTGATCGCCATCGCTTCTTTAAAGCATTACTGTGCTATAATATGTTAATATTTCCATGTCTCTTATTGCCAGTTGTACATACTTTATAGATACAAGTATTATGAGTAGTGAAATAAAAATAGGAAAGTCTGAGCCCAATATAAATTCATAAGCTCACTTTACATTCAGACGCTATTAGTTTCTTTTTTTGGATAGTTGAGATTAAATTGCAGGCATTTGGTTACCTTATTTTGAGTAAACAAAAATAGAAATTTTGAAAACGGAAATTAATTTTCAGACAAAATGCGAGCTTTGGATCACTTTACTTTTATTCCACGTATTAGCTAACCTGTTATTCTTAATTATGTGGTTTTCAGCGCTTTTATTATTGGAGCTTATACTCTTTTTTCCTATTGAAATAACATTTATTATATGATATATTTTGTAGCGCCAAATAAACGTTGGTTCTTCTTTAATGACAAGTAGTAGTCTACTTGTTTCCAAGTAGTTTTGAAGAGTTTTCTATCATTTGTGACTATGAAACTACAGTGACATATACATTTTCTACCCTCGTTGGCTTTTTCCTTCCTTTTTTTCTTCAGTTAAAGATTATCCTATTTTCATATTTTACCAAAGACACAAAAAAACAAGTGTGAATAGATTGATTATATGATAAAAATGCTGCTACAATCCTTTTCTTTCCTCATGTAAGAGCCTCTAAAATTCACAGTAGTTAATTTCTCGATCAATGGAATAGGGTGGAGACGGCAATATGCCCTTCACAAGCTAGAAGAAGATCCTAAACTTTTTTAGAGGATTTTATCAACGACGATATTATACATAAAAAAAGGTTTTCCTTTTACTCCTCAAGAGTTTCAAACCAGCTAACTAAACATAAATTCTTAGCAAAATTAACAACTTAGTATACAAAGATCCAATATACATATTTTCCTATCGTGATCAATATATACAGCGCTGTTCATATGAACAAGTCAACTTGAAATACGCTCATTAAATAGCCTCTTACGAAATGACAAAATCTTTTAACGACTATTTCATTCGAGTCAAGCTCCATTTTAGAAATAAGCTGCTTGAAGAAGAAGGATAAAATTGAGTACGTAGAAAGTATGTAAAATGAAAGAGGATGGAGAAAACAAGCAATATATCACAGCAGCTATAAAAACAGTCATAGAACAGATAAATCGTGTCAAACATGCCATCTATTCAAGAAACATAAAAGCTATCTTTACAGAATTCCTATCTTGAGCCTCACTTGATATGATTTTTAATTTGTTTAGTTCGTATACGGCAAAATTTTTGGAAAGTTCTATCTATTACGACAGCAAAGCCAGCACTTTAAAGTATATAAAAGCGTATTGTCAACTGCCAAAAATGTGTGGAGTACTTCAAGGGAAAACATTCAAATAGTGTGCATTAAGACGAGGATATATACATTGTTATACGATGGTCGATACCCGTAAACTCAACACTACACTTTAAATAGTTCAATTATACAACACTTGGATAGAGAGACATTTTAGGGAGGCGTTGAACATGCGATCCAAGGCTATAAGACCACAAGGGCATGCAAGGAATATATGGAGTTCAGAGAAACTATATATACAGTCGGTATAGGTATATCTGTACTGAAACAGAACTATGACATAAATAAAAAAGGTGTTGGTGGCGGCAGTAGTAGGTAGTGTCATGAGCATGAAGCTTGTGTATGAAGGTGAATTCAAATAGTTAACATGCTGAATACCTAGAAAAGAAAGAGATACAGGCTATTACCAAAAAATGTGTGCTAGGAGATCCCGATCGGCGCGATCGTATTTGCTTCATGCATGAAACCAGCACAGTTGAGGAAAAACCATTGTCTAGATATACTAGTAGTCAAAAAGGCGTTGAAACGAAAACAAGAAAGTTTACAAAGTTAAGAAAGAAATTGAAGCCAGATGAAGTCGTAGCAGCTGAGCTCTCTCTGTCAAAATGCAATTCTTCAGCAACCAACATAGAAAAATTTATCAAATATCTTGAAGAAAGAACCAAAGTTACCCCAACGCTACAAGCCTATCACTCCAATGAAGATACTCCCAAAAAAATTAACATACTAGTGGCCTACCCCCAATCAGAAAAATGAAGTAATGGAGCTCCATCAATCGAATGCAAGCAGAGCAACGGTTAGCACAAAATCTTCAAAAGAAATTAGGCGAAGATACTGTATTAGTGCTTGGAGACTGGTTAGCTGGTCATGTAAAATACCATGAGCCGATCAGAGGAATTGGAATGCACAGAATGTTGGTACAGTAAAACAAGAATTTCGAGTATACTTGCTTCATGAGTTCAATACCTCTAGTATGTGCCCTAGTTGTGAAGATGGAGAGCTAGAAAAATTTAAAGTGGTGGAGAATCCAAGGCCATATCAAAGGGAAAACAAACCTACGGTAGCTCGCCACGAGCTTTTAGGGTATTTGTCTCTATAATTTAATTATATACATATATACGTTGTGATATTAATAAGTTATGCATCTCCTTCCAGCTGTAAAAACTAAAAGTGTCTGAAGCCTACGGATAGATCCTCTGGACCTTGCCTGCACCGTCTTTGGAATTGCGACGTGGCATCCGTCATAAACGTTAGACACATTCTTTCTGGCTTGAGAAGCAATGGGGAAAGACCAGAAAGATTCTGTAGGTCAAGTACAGGCTCCTCCATTACATACAAAAGAAAGGGAAAATCATCTAGCAATACTCGAGCGGCCAAAAAACCAAGCAGCTCTTTGTAGCTGCCACTACATTAATCAAAAAAAAAAAAAAAAAAAAAAAAAAAAAAAAAACGAATTCAGTTCATCAGAAAGCAAACTTTGGGAGTGGAGCCATTGAATCCGAATGCTTTTTGAAAAAAAGCGTTGTTTCACACTAAAGGGCGGCTCATTTCAGCTGGTCAGTTGGCTTTTTTTAAAAAGAAATCGTCATCATGGATATCATTTCTTGTGAAGAAGCAGTGTGTTTGTTTTATATCGCTCCGTTCAGTCAAGGGAACGTGAATAAATACACTTCGGTCATCAATCAGATTGAGGACGTAGATATATGTTTCATTCGAAACCCCCATAAACCTGAACTGATATCCACTAGAGCTATTTACACTAATGCATTTGATACTCATTTGTATATGTTTGAAACAGATTAAGGAACGAATAATATTCGCAAGAATTCAGCCGAAAACGAGCTGAATAGTTGTCGCTAATAATAACTTAAACTTGGTATTTGTTTACAGTAAAAAAAAAAAAAAAAAATTATTGTTAGCTATTTATTGGATTTAAGGTGCAACTAAAGCAGTTTATATCTATCCACTCATCCTAAATCAATAACATATGAGCAGAAATTTAAGTTACTTAATGATACTATGTCAGATTTGTGAAACTTGTACTTTAGTTTTTTCAAGAAGAGAGTTCGTTAACTGGTGCAGAGAAGTTTGAATTTCTGAACACGAAAGTTTAAAGGAGTCAAGAACATCGCAAAGAGCATTATACACATATTACTGTAAAAGAATGACTATAGAGGTAAATGAAGTTTAACACTATATATTTATGTAATAACATTAATTATCATACAATTGTAAATATTTTATTGAAAGAGATTAGAAGGAGTATACATATATTACCAACTTAAAAAAAGAAGGCTACTGTATATTGGGATACTGCCGTAAATCAAAAACAACAGGAGGTATGTAGAGATAAAGTTGTAAAGTCACTTGAAAACATGATTAACCTGATTGAAAAGCAGTTCTTTAGTTGGATATAATAAGCTATTTATAGTTGTAGCTGTTTGCCATCTAAATATTGCTCTTTATTTCAAAAAAAAAAAAAAAAAAGAAAAGTCATCTAAATAACGCTAGTGATCTATTCACCTAACAGAGGTCTACGTTGATCGTCATTATTAGGGTCAACAAAAGAATAGTTATTCGTTGATTTGTTATTCCGTTTGCAAATCATAAAGCAGAATACACGTAAAAATGCTTGCCAAATGTCTATAAACACGTTCTTCATATCACCAAACAAACTAGCCCTGCCATTAATGATTCTTTCAGGTCGTAATCTATGATGGCTATCAATCATGACTCTAATGCATGACTGAAAATGAGAATATCAGTCAACAGTTTCATTTTTGAGTTTCTTTTTTTTTTTTTTTTACCACAACAGCACTTAGCACACCTAATGCAGTGCTAGCAGAAATTAAAAACATGATAATTTGTTGATATTTCACTGCATTTTCAACTGGAGCACCACCTAAAATTTGACCTGTCATCATGCCTGGAATAGCAATGAGACCGATAACAGACATTTGATTGATTGTTGGCAACATTGATAGTCTAACTGCTTCGATAGCAATGGATTGCCCTGCTTCCCACCGACTTGCACCAAAAGCTAAATAAGTTTCAATTTGCTCTTTACGGGTGCTCACACTCGAAAGACAGCTACTGAGAGCTACAGCCATACCACTCATTGCGTTGCCTAGCAGCATTCCCATAGTTGGGATAAATATTTCAGGGATCCAAAAGGGTTTCTGTTTCATTGCATATCTGGTGCCTATAATACCCACTATCAAAGTAGATAAACCAGATGATATCAAAACTGAAATAAACTATATAGCTCTAAAGTCAGTCTGCTGTGTTATCTCCCTTTAAAAAATAGCCAACTTACCATCCCTTTGTACGTTTGTTTTGACTTGTTATAGACTGTTTCGTAGGCTCCAAGGAAAATCAGGACAACTGTAAAAACAAAATAAAAAATGACAAGACCAATAGAATACACTTGGTATAGATACTTACAAGTCATGAATAGAACTAGTGCTGGATGTCTTGTCTTGAAAACGTCTTCTAAAATATAGCCCTGTCAATTGAAAGTTAGTTCCTTTCACAAATAACATTAATACAATTACATACCATCAAGGTTAATTGAACCAAACAGCGTACTGCTGCAATAATCAATGTCTTTTCAAGTTTCAAGCCGAGGCAGAGAGATATTAAACCTAAATATAATTAGCACAAAGATCAACTTGAGTTAATCAAATTACCATTGACAATGATAAAGCTCGATGCGATCGCCACATTAATCCAAGTTAGTGTGGGTGCTGCCGAGTGTTTATCTTCAAAGCTACTAGTTAGACCTTCTGTCAAGTTGAATGAATCAAAAGAATTCATCCTTTAATAAATAAGCTATGCAAAGGAAAATAAGTATTATTGACAAAAATCTGATAAAAAAAAAAAAAAAAGTGTGTGTGGTAGCACAGATTTGTGAAACACTTGTTTGAAAAGCAATTGCACACAGGAACGTCACTTGTTCCTATCAAAATGATACCTTTACAGCAGAGAAAGCTTGTTTCGACCTAATTAAAATTTATTATACTATTCTCGATTGTGCAAGGTTCAAGGTAGAACTAGAGGGAAAGGATATGTAGTAGTAATATTGATGGGATGTACAGAGTGGAGTGGAAATGTGTATTAGGTTGATTTCAATCAAAATCGATGAAACAGCACTCACATTTCAGTGATCCATGTATTAGAACTGAGTAAAAGATTGACTAGCTTGACTGCGAATATCAAAGTCTTGACTCATCATGGCTGAAATATCTTGAGACTTATAATCTTCATAAGGATATTGTACACTATCTTGACTCATTACATTACTTCCATTTTGACTATTTAACTCATTCATCATGCGAACTCGGTCGCTCTGGGAAAGTGTTAATCCAATCGAACTTTGGCTACTATATAAGTTTTGTGAATTGCCCATTTGCCACCCCAAAGCATGGTTAGCAAATGTAGAAGATCCAGGAATATAACGTTGAGTTTGTTGCGAATGCTCCAATCCGTCGTCCATACTTCGAATATTCTTACGGTTAAATACGCTTGATTGAGATAAATCCTGCGTAAATGGTCCACTTGCAGAAGGAATAAATGGGATACTGAATTGAGAGTTAGGGAGTGATCCCACTTCAGAAGGGATGTAACCAATGGGATCATGAGTTTGCATGAAATCCTGTCCATATCCTTTAGCCGATCGTCGACTATCAGCAGCTAAAGGAGGTCTAGCAAATGCTTCTCTAGCATCTACTTGGTGTGCAAGGCCTTGACGGAATTTATCGTCCTTACGATAAGATTTTCTAGGTCGGTTGAATTGGATCATGGATACACGAAGGTTATTCAAAGCACCATCTACAAGACATCCCTTCTCCTTGTAATGCACTAACAAATGATGCCATAAAGGATGCTATTAAAGAAAGGAATTAGTGGACCACCCATAAGCAATGGTATTTTACTTACTCTACTCAGAATCTTGGGATTGCCTAAAATAACAACACCATACTTTGCACGAGTAAGAGCGACATTCAGACGGCGTGGATCACTTAAGAAACCAATACCTTGATGTTCATTGGATCGAACACAACTTAATATAATGTAATCTTTTTCACGTCCTTGGAAAGCATCTACACTGGCAACTTCGATTTCTTTATAAAGATCCTTGCGTAAAGAGCCATTGAACTGCATGTATTGCACAATATATGAACGTTGACCTTCGTATGGTGTAACAACACCAATTTGAGAAGGTAGGATACCAGACTTCATAAATCGAGTAACAATCTTCTCACAGTTGGAGGCTTCTGTTCTATTCAAATAGGATGTACCAGAAGTGGAAATTTCTTCGTTGCCCAAATTGACATAAAACATCATAGGCGTTTCAGGGACAGGCCAAGGGAAATCGACATTCTTTCTAATACGCTCTTGAGTAGTGATGCCGTTTTGAAGCGTACCTTCGTAAAACATGTTACTGGGGAACTCTGATAAACAGGGATGCATACGATATTGAACTTGAAGACGAATAGGTCGAATGCCTAATATAACCAATCTCTCAAATAGAGATTGACAAAGACCTGCGCGGGCAGCCTTTTTGTTCATAATTACGGGACCTAGTTGTTGATGGTCACCAACGAGAACAGCTTGTTTACATCCAAGAACAAGTGGAATCATGCACTCTGGTTCTGAAGCTTGTGTAGCTTCGTCAATCAGCACGGTACGGAACCGAAGTTTGGCAATACGGGGATCACCAGCACCCACACTCGTACAACAAATAACATCTGCATTTTGTAAAATCTCTCTTTCACAAGCTCTCTTGAGTGACTTGTATTTTTTTTCATCGTATGCACTGAGTTCACCTTGGTCGCGCTTTAAATGGATCAATTTTTGCAACTCGACATTTGTATCGTTGTTTTGTACTTGCTCATGAAGCGTCAAAAAAGAGACAGGGGAGTCTAATTCTTCTCGAGACTTTGCTGTAATACGCACAACCTTCAATCCTGTTTGATGAATCTTTTCCGCAAGTTGATCAACAGCGACGTTGGATGGTGCACATACCAACACTTGACCGGGATTCATCTTGGCCAAGTGGTAGACAATTGAAGCAGAAGTTACAGTTTTACCCGTACCTGGAGGACCTTGAATCAGACTTAAAGGTTTTTGCAAGACAGATTTAACAGCATATACTTGAGAGTGGTTAAGTTCAGGTAGATTTGGCGCAGAGAACCTATCTCACTTGGTTAATAACAGGTTTCTTTTTTTGTAACAAAAGTGTATACCTTTTGGGCATTTGAGTCTTTAGAACTTGAGGCTCTACATCATGGCCCAACAAACGATGGTAAATATATCCGCTGACACTCGTCTCGTCAACAGCAAATGTTTTCATAGCAGATTGCATACGATCAAAAGATGTGGATTTCCACACAAAGTCAACCGAGAAATTATGTGTGCATTCTGTTGGTGCTTTATTTGCACGAGTTAACTCTAAAGCAACTTCATCACTCACGTTGTTGGGAATCTTAATAACATGACCTGTCGCATTCCAAGGTTCATGCAATTCGCCTCTGTATCGAAGACGCAATTCATCACCCACAGCAAGCTTGATCTCGCCCATTTCTAACTTGGGGAAATAAAACCAAGCAATATTCTTTTGATTGAGACCAACATCCCATCGAACGACAATATCGTCACAAGTCTAATACGTCCTTAGTCTTCAATTCCTTCCCTTTTTCCATTTTTTTTTTACCTGTGATTCTTTTAATTTCTTGTCATATTCTGCTTCCATCATAACCAAGGGACCGAAAATGTTTTGATATTGATAAGCATCCTCATATCTATCAAAATGTTAGCGTATTGACAACAACAATGCTTTATCAACTACCTACCTTAATAAAACTGGGTGAGGTTCATCATCTACACCGGGTTTTTCCAAATCTTCCAAAGTAGCATCTCCGTTATCTTTCCATAATTCTTCTAGCTTATTGATTTGGGCTGAAGTAATTTGGCGCGCACGGAGTTGCTCTTGGTCTGAAGGAATCTTCACTAACCAAGTTAAGAAGCATCTATCATCGATCAATGGCATCCATTGTGTAGTATCCCAATTCATATCCTTTGAAGAAGGAACAGCAGCACAAGGTTGTCTATATACACCACAGTTAGCAAAAGCGTGTTTTATCACCTCATTTCTGAAATTACCTGCAAATTAATACAACTACTGTATCACTTTTAGCAGGAATAAAACCTAACAAAAAGACGTTGCGACAGCCACAATTATAGCATTCCAATACCGTATCGCCTAATGGAGAGTCTGGATGAAGCGAAACTTCTTTGTGTTTTGCGCGAACTAAATGATTGATTATATGCGAGCCAGAGGTATTGCCTCGAGAGTTACAAAACCAGCGGTTGCAAGTGACGCACTTGACAACGGATGCGGGGGAATGGATACCACAGTATTTACAAGCATGGGCAGGTAAATCCTTCTCTTCTGGTCTCACAGCTAGTTCTTCCGTATCTTCAAACTGAAAATCATTGACAAACGATGCTGTTCCATTGGCTTGAGCGTTTTCTCCTTCATCGTTATGTAATGAAAGAGAAGCTAACGAAAGATCAGGATCGTGCTGTGTTTGAGTAAAGTCATTGTAATCGTATTGTGAGGATTGTGTATCAGCTGAATACTCTAAGAACGTGAAATCATCTTGTGAAGTTTCCTCAAAATGATCCATAGTTTTAATGTCTAAATGAGAGAAAGGAAAAAAAAAAACACTTTATGTTAGTTAGTCGCAGCAGAGTAGGTTAAACCCAGATTTTATAAAACAAGTCACAACACTGAATAAGCAAACTCTGAAATCTCTTTATCAGACAACAATTAAGCATGACATGATTACGCTTTTTTTTTTTTTATGAAACGTTATTGATAGGTGGTGCGCCTATCAAATCAAACTATTTTATTGGCTGTGTAATTATACCAACTCTGGTGCATCCTTAGTAGCTTGCATACACTTGACGGTCCAATTCAAGATGATGACGTTTAGGTGCGAGTGGGCTACATCCTCAATGTTGTTTGGCTCTACCACTGGTCCTGCATTTTTCAAGCGTCTTCGTGGTCTCATACTAACTCTTGTGAGTTTTGTTTGTAATTCAGCATGGATGTTATCATCCCCCCCCCCGATCTTCCGATTCGTATTCTCTGGCTATAGTATCGCTTAAAACATCGATGTTTTCTGTATCAATATATTGTAGCAGAAAGGGTCATACTCTTTGTCCTTGAGTAAAATAATGTTTTTAGAGGCGCTACAAGGAGTGATTGTTAAAAATAGCCTCATAGTGCGTTTTTAGGTTTATGTACTTACAGTAGTTGGTGCGTGTCACTGCGAACAAAAAAGCCTTCCAATTCAGATTTCTGTTTTCAAAAAAAAAAAAAAAAAAAAAAAAAAAAAAAAAAAAAAAAAAAAAAAAAAAAAAAAAAAGTTTGCAAAAGTCATGTAGTTTTGAAGTGGTTCAACAATTTCAACATCATTTTCAAGGAAGTAAGTTGGTGGTGTTGGTACGGACGATGATGACGACGATTCTGCTGCTGCCGCTGATACATTTTGATCTTTACCCACCAGTCTGATTTTCAAACGTTTGGCTGCCTGATTAGTTGCATTAGCCAAGATTTTCATACTATCTTTATTAACGCTTTTTATAGCCTGAGGATCCTCAAACTGGACAGATGTATATCAATTTCTGTTGTCTTTTTTATTCTCTCGTTGGGATAATGTCTTTTGAACGTTGTCTGAAAGGCTCCATTCAATCCCTTTTTTGCGTCATCATAAAATACGTATGTAGACATCCAGTCCGTTATTATATTTGTATTTTCCTTATCATAAGTATGAAAGCCACCTAGAGTAGCTCTTTTTTTGTGAGTGATGTATTCATCAAGGCTAAAAACAAAGAACTGATTAATATACTGATAGAAGGTTGTATTAAGAGAAAAGCCTTAACTAAAGTAGTCACGTCATATAGTGCTAGCTTTTTTTCAGGCACCTCTCAGCACTAAATAGGATTTTAGCATTATATAGCGCGGTTTTTCACAGATTTGTTAGCAGAAGGTCATTTTTTCTTTGAAACTTCTAGCACTATATAACGTAGCCTTATATAACGCGGGTACTGTATGAGACTTACATACATAGTCCGTATTACATATTACTAGAATGTATTATGACTATCATAATATCACAAATAACACTAGGTCCGCTTAATGATACATATCACAAAAAAAATCAAAGAAAGAGTTAAAGAAGACCCTTTGTTTGGGACGTTATACAAAAGTTCGCGAAATAATAATTCAACAAACCTCGATGAATACAGCTGAAAGACCCTCTTAGCATATCACAGTTGCATACAATGTTGTTTTCATCTCTAAGTATGATAATAATCACATCCGGCTAGTACCGTGGCTGTTGATTCATGTAAGGCTGTAGTTGGGTTTCTTTTTTCATGAAAATTCTTTTGATGACATCTTGTGCATACATACAATAGAAGCGGTAGAGCGTATCACAACCGCAATGCTCATCATTTGCTACATTCTGGGTAATGAGAAGCTATCAAACACAACAAGTGTGTTGGAACCTGCTTCTTTGCTGTTGGATAAAGATAATATGTTGCTGCTTTATTTTGCTTGATGAGAGAAAAAAACTTGAAGATTCCAGTGGCGTTGGAACGTGAGGTAAATCACAACTCATGTAGGAATTTAAAACTGATCAAGTGCTCTCAGATGCCACTAGAACAATAATCTCCGTTTATAATCTACATTGAAAAGGCACTCTGAAGACAGAAAAAAACATCAGCTGCAATACAACTCCAAGTAAGTTAGAGTTGCATTTGATCAATGCTGACAATTTAGGCATAACAAGGAAATACATATTCAAACTCAACACGCATTATGCAAAAGAACTTTTTTTCAAAAGGTAATTTTTCATTTTTATTCATTTTTTAAAAACCCCAGTTGCTTTGCTATGAGTCTATGAGTATGTTCTGACCGAAGCCTAGAACTGCTCTACCCGTCTTGCGCGACATTGACCGAGGAATTAAGGCACCTTAGACTACAAACCCATTTCGCTACTGTTTTCCCCTTAGTGCCACGATCCCTTTGTATCCCACGATCCCTTTATATCCCACGCAGTAGTTACTTTGAAATTTGCAGAATGGAAGCCCTGAAAAGAAGGAAGTAGTCTGCCCCTAAGACTGTGCGTCCACAGACCAGAGACCCCCTTAGGCTAAAGAAAAAAAAAAAAAAAACTCAGGACAAAAAAGAGGCTCTTTATATACTTTATTTTTGATTAAGTGACTGCAGAAATTTTTTGGGACTTTCATTTTCGGGACTACTACTTTTTTTTGGGCTTATAATTAATTGCTTTGTTTACAATAGGGAGTGAAAATAAACAAAAAGTAAACAATACTTATTTGATAAAAGAAGTATACAATGTATGCTGATTTGGTACCACACTGGTTTACGTCTTTTTTTAAGCGGAGGCTGTCTCCTACCTAATAGCATTTGTTATATTTCAATGTCATTTAGTTACTCAGCTAAGGAAAAAAATAAAAATCAGAAAGCTTGCAAAAGTGAATATTGTATCCAAATCACATGTGTCTTTCACCGTTTAATAAAATCCCAAATCACTCCTTATTTGCATGTAAGAAAAAAGGTATTCACGCCATATCAAAGGTGTAATAAGTAGAACGTATGGTTGATTTGCCTCATGTGAATAAACTATTTTTATCAATGCAAAATAGGTATAACCTTTTATTGGAAGCTATAATTATTAGAGAGAAAGAAAAAGACAATTCATAACACGGTCCCTGCGATTTAAAGAGATCCTGACCTAACGATTTGCAAGTATACTTAATGAGTCTTGAAAAATTCCGTTATCATACACAAAAAAGCTTATGTATCTTTAGTTTACCCAACGAATCGTTGTTGATTGAGCAAAAATTAAATATAGAGTGCGCTTTCACGTACGAAAAACTCTTTCTGCGATTGATTTGGAAGCAGAAGTTTAATACCAACAGACAGGCGAAAATGTTGTAGTTGTGCTACCCAATAGAGTAATAAAAAGGCATAGAACCTTACCACGCATTAGATAGTGGACGTTGAAAAGAAAATTATCTCTCATTTACAGCCTACTATATCATTGATGTGCACGTATATATGTATTACCAAAACACTAATTCAAGTCAGACATAAGATTGGAGCAATTAACTAGAATAATAATCGCCAATGCTAGGCAAGTTGTAAGTACTGTAAAACTGTGTTCCTGTATTTTATTGACCTGATGGCTCCTTAACTTTCAAATTCAGTTTTATAATGGTTGCTTTTATGTTGATAACTACTTGGTCTCAATGAGTAACAAGAATAGCTTTTTTTTTTAGCAGCATATTGATTTTGTTTTCTTGAGCAGTAAAAATACAAAGAGTAGTTCCATGAGTTCTAAAATATCGAGACTTATGCAGTCGCAGGAAAACTCTTCACCTACTATACGTGAAGTAGCTGAATGAAATAAAACGCAATGTCTGAACTAGTAAAGCCAAAGACTAGAAGATTAAACGGTAAAGTAGAACTTTAAAAAATGACAGATTCATACGGACATGGAAATAGAGAGCAACCTGCCATAAACCCTGAATATTCTGTGCCTGGCGCTTGAGTAGATGACGAGAACAAGAGGTGCAATCAATTTGGACATGCTTATTACCCAAACTATCATCATTGAAGACTCTCATTTCATAGGTACTCTCTAAAACAATTCGAATTGGCGGTTTTATCTATATCTTAAAAAATATATACTGTATTTAATGTATGCTTTTAAAGAGAGTAACAAGCATGTGTTTTTAGGTTGTAGAGTATGTTTGCGGAATAGTATGGACTGCCCAGATGTATGTTTTTGCAGGTTGAAAAGTACAGCAGTAGCAGGCTTAAGTGGAGAAAAGAAAACTCTAGGGCTTGACTTCTGTAAAGTTATTAATTGATTTAGGTGGCCATTGTATGTAAACAACCCCCCCCCTGCCATGAATCATTTACGTATGTTATAGGAAGTGTACACGAAAGTAGAAAGCGTAGTTCAAAGTGATTGAAGTATTGCAGAAATTAAGCTCGAATCTGATGACAGTAACTCTAATGATGATGAAGTATACCACCTGGCTGTTTATGTTCGCTTAGACGAGGTTGATTTTCTACCTTTTATTTCCTCGAATATTATAGATGTTTTTACTGTGAAATTACTTTGTGTAACAATACTAGCTATTTAAACAATAGTGTTTGATTTTTACATGCTGATTGTACTCTAAACTATTGCGAGCTATTTGGGAGACATGTATGATATAATTAATTATTTTGCTATTATTCACAATTTAATAGGAACTGATCAAGGCATCAATTGTACAAGTATATATAATAAATATCATTTTATGTCTACGATAACAATCAAAATCATTACAATTGATTTTGCTCTTTAAACGAGTCCCAGGCTTCATTCAGGGAAGAGAAAATTGCACTTGCCAACATTCGATTCTCTACAGAAGTATCCGCTGGAAGCTATATATGAGCAGTGTTACTTTCATAGCGAATTTAAACAAATGTTCATTTCTTACTTTGTCCGGGTGAACTTTGCCAATGGCTTTCATGTAAATTATCTTACATTTTTTAGGGCTAATCAATTCACTCATTTGTGCACCTTTCCATTGAGCACCAGGCCAGAGTAAAGAGTCCAAAGTAGCTAAAAGGGCCCTCAAATTTTGTTCTTTGCCAGCTTTCCAAGCCAAAATACGGGCATTGACATCGTCTACCTTTTGCAACTTTTCTGCGTCTTCTGCTTCCTTTTCTGCTGCCTTAGCTCTCATAGCTGTAACTGCTTTACTCTTGCTCAGCTCTTCTTCAGAAACTACACGGCTGGGTGAATTAGAAGATGCTGCTGTAGGGTCAAACATAGCCATTAAATCACTGGGCTTTTGGCTCTTGGGTACTTGAGGTGAAGGGATCTTAGGCTTGGATATGCTCTTAGGGTTCAAGGCTTGTCGACATCTCGACATGCGTTGATTGATATTTGAATTGGATGTGCCTTCGTACTTCATAAGCAGTTCGCATGTAGCTAGAGCATCATTATATTTCTCAATGTTTTCAAGAGCTTCAGCTTTCCTATAGAGCGATTTTACTAACTGATCGCGGTACTGTATATTGATATTTTCTATAATGACACTTCCATCACCGTTCTGCTTGCACAATTCATACGCTAAATCACAATCTTCAATGCATTTCTTATAATCACCATTCTTTAGACGAGTTGCAGCTCTGTTGTTGTATAGTAAAATTTGTAAATCGTAGCCAGATGGGAGCACGTTAATAGCTTCACTGTAAGCTGCCTCTGCTTCACCGAACTGTCCAATTTTAAACTTCTCATTACCCGAATTTCTAAAGTTGTTAGCTTTGGTCAAAACATCAGCAGGTACGTTGATAATCGGGCGAGTAGGTCTATTAGCTTTAGGTGATGTCACTTCAGGTGCAGGCTTCTGAGAAAGGGGCAAAGAAATTTTGTTAGGGTTGTTATTTGATAAGGAGGGCGACATAGATCTGTCGCTTTTGGGCGTGGCAGCACGACGGCGCGAAGGTGAAACATAAGTGGTTTGATCATCATCAAAGAGTATATCTTTCTTTAATTGCTGTTGTTGACGAGCCTTATGAGCAATAGCAACAGCTTCACGTTGTTTTATTTTCTTCTGTCTTTCAATTTCCTCGGCTCTTCGTCTCTCGGCCATTCTACTACTCATTTCAGCTTCAGCGTCGTCTTCATCGTCCTTAAATCTTTCGACAGATCCAGTAGATAAATCGACAGTATCATTGTCACCAGTCATCCACTTGGGTCGAATAGGGCCTTTATGTTCCTCTAGCCTTTGTGTTCGTTGCTGTTCTTGCCAATCGCCAACAGCTTTTGTAACCTTATCTCGACTAGCTTTAAAATAGGAAGCTGCATTTTTATAAAGAAATCCACCCAGCTCTTGAGCTTGCATGACTAATTTCTCAGTTTGTATTTGAATATTATCATCGTTTTTGCCAGAAGGACGTGACCCAACTTCACGGTGCATTTCTGGTTGTTGAGCATGAGATTCGGCATTTCTTGTGCGTCCATTTTGGATTATTGGACGATGATTATCAGATCGATTTGGCTGCAAACGTTGAGCAGTTTCAGAATTTTGCACTAGTAAATTGATGGCAGCCTGAATATCTTGACCGAGGGTAGCTTCCAGCGCAAATTTGGACTGTTGCAGACTGAATCCCATTTCAATTAATTGTGCAAGTTTAGCATCCTCATCATCTTCATTAGGAGCTAATGTACTTTCATTAGATGTATCTTGAATGTGCTCGACTGCTTCAAGGCTGTTATCAGGCTTCACTTCCTCCTTATTTTGGTGGGTTAACACGCTAGCTGGTTGGGCCAAAATACCTAATGGATTATCGTCTTGATCGGCGCTATATTTATGGTCAAATGGCTCGTTCTGAGCAAGCGCTTCAACTTCGAATGGGTCTGCGTGAGAAGTAGGAGTTGTCGTGCTGTTAGTTGTACTGACAGGTATAGAAGTTAGTTTAGAATCTAATAAGTCAAAGTTCCAGTTGCTTTCGTGGCTAGAATCCGGTGTATAGACATTGCGCCTAATCAATTGTAAAAATGATGAGCTACGTCTTTTTAACTTAAAAAAATTCGGATTACAATTGGTTTAAAGGCGTGTTTCTGTCTTGTGTTTGATTTTTACTGACATTTAAAGGGAGAGAATTCATCAAGTTATCAAATGACGAACTTTTGTCATCATTATTAACAAATGAATTAGCCTTTTTAACTGTTGAATGGTTGTTGTTATTGCTTAGTACCGTTGGAGATGGGGTAGCAGTAAGTGGTATTATGCTAGGAGACAAGGGCGTCGTAGAATTGTGTGATGCTGTAGCACTAGGAGGTGTTGTCTTCCAAGAAGCTAGTGATTTTGACTGCTCTTGTTGTTGAAGTTTTTGTCTCTCCAATAAAGATAGCTTTGAAATGTCCACAGGTTTTTTGGTTGGCTTCGACAAAAGGTCAGCAAAAGCATCTTTTGTTTCTTCTTTTGTTGTAGATGATGAAGGAGTACTTTGTTTGGTGTTCGAATCAACCCAGTTGAGGTCAAGTAAATCGTCCATTCCAGCTGAATATCAAAAAGAAAAATAAAAGAGAATTGGTTTATTTGGCGCCAGCTCTTTTTTTTTTTTTTCTGGTAAACTTAAACATGTAGTTTAATAGTATAGGTCGATTTTTGGGAAGCGCCCACTTACGTAGAACAAATCTTTTATTAGAATAAAACGATCTTTACCACTCATGCGCAAACAGAGATTATTTCACTTTCCAAAGCTGTCATTATTGACACATAAATATTTAAAGAAGTGTTACATGTAAATACTGAGGATGCATCAAAAGAAAAGGCCTGCCAAATGGTGTATAAAGGTGAGGTGTATACATATAAAACTTGTATATCTTTTATCCCACGAAATCTCGGTCAAATCTAATTTGTTTTACTGAATAAATATACGATTTTTTTTTATTTAAAAGCAATCTAATGGTGGTGTCCTTCAGGCTTTTGGAAGCGGATTCCACCTATTAAATGAAATGAATTAGTTAGTAAAAATACATTAAGTATGTGTATGAAAAACTTACAATAGCCACAAGCATGTGGTCCAGGTTGGTCCAAGTTGATATAAACCTTAGGATGACCCAAGACACCTCCACCTTGAAAACAGTAACCATTAGTCTTTAACTGATTACAGTATTATATATTAATCTTACCACCATCGCAGCTAACAACACGTTTATTTACAGTTCTGATAGGTTCTTCAGCAATAAGTTCGATGGCAGCCATGGGATTAGGCTATAACATACATTAATTTCGTCAGTGCAACTAAAGTATTCAAGCTAGTACCTGGGTGCTAAGATCCATTTGTTCGAAACGAGGTCCAACTAAAGCTTCAGCTTTGGCACGTTGAGTCTTGGACCAAGTAGTTGCACGGTTTTCGGCTTGTTGAACAGCTGGAGCAATAGATTTTGCGGATGGTTGGATAGTGGTTGTGTAAGAGCGGATCAAAGCCTTGGAAGCATTGATGCGTTGAAGTGATTGTCGAAGCATTATCAAGATTAATGTAAGTCTTCTCAAAAACAAAGAAAAATAAAATTCAAAAATAAAATGAGGGGGAGTCCTACTACACCCAGAAAAATTAGCGGACAATGAATCAGAGAATGATGTCAACAAAAAAGCGATTTCTGCATTTATGTGTCATCCCATCATCAAAAGCATTCAAAATTCTTACAAAGCAGGCTGCTTTTATGGGTTCAAACATACAAATACCTTGTAGACGACTACTATACTGTTTCAAAAAGTCTGGTCAACAAAACAGAATAATACATTGCCATTTTGGCTGGGCGTTGTTTTATGTATAAATCTACTATGTCAACCATAGAATAGAAATCATAAATATCTCCTGAAGAGTGACTTGACATATAATTTTCTAATAGCAAAACCAGCAGTTTCCATGAAAGTGCCGTAGTATATTTAGTAACTCATTTTAGACGCAGCGCTTGTATTATACGTCTCACATGATAAGGCTGAGGCAATGCCTTTAGCTCTGTAAACGAGCAATACGACAATTTAGTTTTATTGAAAAAATATCTTTACCAGTCTTGAATTTTGTCAATAGTTATGAATTTCTTTTGCTTGGAGACTAACCTCAACAACTGTCAATTTAGTGTAAATTCGTCCCTAAGTTATTTAACTATGATTGAAATCAGTTGACGTGCTGCTACTAGTCACGTTAAAAAGTTGAATGAAATTGATAAACGCAGATTTATTTTCTTTTTACATATATGACCACATGTTCAAAAATTTTATTCGCGAAAAAAAAGCTATCAGTTCTCAACAAAAGAAAAAAGCTTGAAGGTGAAGATGTGAATAACCTCTTTAAAGGTAAATAATGGATACATCTACTTCTGTATTGTTTACATATAATTATTACCATTAGATATGACCTGCGTAGATTGTGAAAAGAAGGGACACGCGAACAAAAACTATTTTAAATGTGAATTTTATCGAGAAGCTTCAGTCAATGATGGTACTTTTATATTCTGTTCTTTTCAGTTATGTAAGATACTCACGATATAGTAAATGTTAGTTGGAACATCTAGCAGTCGCAAAAGAAAGCAAAGTGAGAATTTAAAGAAAGCTAAAAAGGACGCCACAAATTCTCCTATTATATGTAAAAGTTGTAGACAAAGTGGCCACTATGACTCAAAAGCTCGCCAGTGTCCTAATCATCAGTTTTCAAAGAAAGAAGTACTGGAACAAAACCTTGGGTTTCCGTATAAACCCTTCACCATCAAAATCCTTTTTGATACTGTTATAAACAATGAATACAAGAATTTGCTCAAAAGCAAGATTATTATTGCTTCAAAAGAAGTTCGAAACGTCGTCTTCAGAGCAATGTT